>JAOBYG010159644.1:0-10545 GCA_025403545.1 Epizoanthus stellaris
CAATGCGGTAATCAATTGAGAGACCCGGATGATGTGTCTCTTTCAGTCTCTTTGTGCCACGTCGTCTGCCATTTTGTGGTGGCAGCATTGGATAAATTGTGCTTTGTTGTGATCGTATTTCATATAATTTCAATATGAAGACGTCTATAATATTAATAGTAGTTACTGTATTATTATCGAGCCTTTTGGCATTAGTAAACTCGCTAGCATTTACTCTACCGGCTGGTGGTAAAAAGTGTCTCAAAGAAGAAGTGCACAAAGATGTTCTTGTGACTGGAGAGTACAAGCTTGATGAAGCGCCGGGCCAGAAGACTCATTTGAAGGTAGCTAGAGGTGTTTTGCAACAATAATTGCTGTTTATACTAAACCGATCGGTTAATTTGCGGTTGCCAAAATGATACTATAAACCAGATCAGTTTCTATGATCATTGATTCAATGTGGATGTTTCGCAGGTCACTGACTCGACAGGCCATATTTTATACAAGAAGGAAGATGCTCTCAAAGGAAAATTTGCATTTACAACAGATGACTATGATATGTACGAAATTTGCTTTGAGAGTGAAGGTAATATATCTCGATACATAAAAAATTGTATAATATGAAATGCACTACAAACTAATGCACTTCTATGATTAAATCTATGACTGTAATATAAATATACGTACACGTGCATTTCTGTTATGGCCCATAGGCTGATAGGGTCACCGTATTATTAAATAGTAATGCACGCAAACTGTTTCTGGAAAGGCACACATTTCCTTGTACAAGTAGCTTGACCACAGCCATATGGTTGGCAGATAATGCAAAGAATTATACCCCAAGACCTATTAAACCAGCAGATGCATTGGAAGGGTTGAGGGACATCCCAATGGAGACGGACACTGTGGTTGGGAGACCAATCCCATTAACCATTTCCACCCACCCCACCCCACATAACTTGAACTCTGTTAACATCAGCTGAATTTGTTTGGCAGGTCAAGCAGGCCGAGGAGTTGACCGTGAAGTGCTCCTCAATGTTAAACATGGTGTGGAGGCTAAGAATTATGATGATGTGAGTATAATTATGTACTTGCTGAATATGCTTCCAGACCTGTCAAGTCTTATAAATGTATTGAGCTTGAGACTCGTGCATTTGGACATGTATCTGTCATGCATTCAGAGTTTTTGATCCACAAAAAAATGATTTGAGGGCCTGTTCATCCTTTACATGGTACCCCAGAATGCATCTGAATGCACCATTTGACATCTAGATTTTCAAAAATTTTCAGGGAGCATACTCCTGGACCCCCAGTTGAAGTATTGAAGAACACCATAGCTATCATGAAACATAAACTGGTTATTGTCCTAATCAACAGCTTGCCAAGGCAGAAAAACTGAAGCCAATGGAAGTAGAACTTAAAAGATTAGAGGATCTTGCAGACTCTATTGTGTCTGACTTTGCCTACATGAGGAATAGAGAGCAAGAGAGATCAGATACTAATGGTAAGTTAGTGTAGTCAAAATAATGCATGCAAACTGTTTTTGGAAAGGCACACATTTCCTTGTACAAGTAGCTTGACCACAGCCATATTGTTGGCAGATAATGCAAATACTTATCATTTTCCCCTTCCCAAGACTTAAACCAGCAGGTGGACTGAAAGGGTCGAGGGACATCCCAGTGGAGACAGACACTGTGGTTGGGAGACCAATCCCATTTCCACCCACCCCACATAACTTGAACCCTGTTAAATAACATCTGAAATCATGTGGATTGTGTACAAATTATGGTGTGTTGTAAGGCCTTATACCTTTAATTTATCATCCTGTACTAAGTTCGTTTGGGAAGCTGCATCAATCACTTGAACTTCTATCCAATTCCTTGAATATAATTTATTAGTCCATTCTTAGGGAGTTTGATACAAATAAGAACTACTACTAGGTAGTTTGAAATACAGGAAGAATTAGGGGCATCTGCAATATGCAGTTAATTCCAGCAGTCTTCTCAAAACAAGCCGGCAAGTAGCTCATCTAGCTGCCACTTCTGAAACTTTGACGGCCTCCTTCACAATCAGAAACACAGTATTTAATATATAGAAAGTTTCAAAAGTACAAGTATCTTTAGCCTTCTCCTACAAAGTATGAACCTGCTTGTCCAAATCATTTTGAGAAGGTTATCCTGCTATTTGATTGGTGTCAGAGGAACCAAAATTTCTTTGAAAAAAACATATGCAAAGAAAATTTCTAGTAGGGCCTGATTTTTGGAGCTTGAATCCTAACTGAATTGAACCAAGCAAGGCAAATCAAGTAAAATCCAGGTGAACTGTTAGTGATAGTATTAATATTGATTGATAACCCAATATCAGACACTAAATTTATTTTTATTTTCTCTTTCAGAATCTACCAATTCCCGAGTTCTCTATTTCAGTATTTTCTCGATGTTGTGTTTAGTTGGACTGGCCACATGGCAGTTATACTACCTGCGAAGGTTCTTCATCGCAAAGAAACTGATCGAGTAAATTATGTTGGTGTCCAGAACAGTGCACTAGTTACATAATTGACTCAAAATGGACTAAGGTTGAGGAACTGAAATCAAATGTGGGGAGGAGATTGAACACAGCTGAGATGAAAATGTTATCAAGCTTCTGATGCTGGATGACAGCAGTCTTACAAGTCATGCTTTGTTTACTGTATGACTGGCTACTGGCAGTGACAATAGAATGTTAAGGCGGTTTTCACTGAAGTTTCAAGCAATGTGTACTTTATAAACAGGTGCTGTTAGTGTTTTTTAAAAATCTTTATAAGAGTCATCTGCACCACTACAAACTCGACAGTTTTCCTTTAATTGAAATTGTTTCACCCTTCTTTCTTCATTATTTTATAAAGATGCTCTGGGTAAAAGCAGAAATATTCTAACCTTTGAAATGGTTGACAAAACCCATAATACAACAATGATTCATTCTGATTCTCTTAAAGAGTGCATGTAAAGTATTTACTTAGTCCATTTCTTACAATTGCAGTCTTGTTTTTAGCTTTTTGAGAAATGGAAAGATGATTAAAAATTTCACAACTTGAATGTTTGCCACTCTCCATGCATTTCTTGTAAAATTACTTTGGAAGAAATAAATATGCGACTTCTGATTACTTTCTTCATGACTATGGTACCACACATGTACATATCTTTGTATTGACATAGTAAGAAGAAGATGGATGTTGATAATCTCTTGGACCAATAGGTTTAAAATGAAGTACTTGTTATACATGTAAAAGGTTCCTTGGGGCCATTCAAGAAATATAAACCAATCATATGATATAACTTGTTATTCATTGTTCTGTTTGTATTGGTAATCACATTGTTTGGAGTGCAATTTGGAATAAATGAGCACGAGTATATTTTTCAAAGACTACAAAATTGCACAAGTGTAGCGAGTACAATTTGTGGTCTTTTAAAAATTACGAGACAGTGCTCATTTTATCCAAAATTGCACGACAAAAACATGTCATGTTAATTACTATAGGTTTTAGCAAAATTACACCTGTTATATCTACATGGACAATCAGAGTTCAATTTCAACTTTCTGCATTCTCAAGTTTGAAATTGCACTGTTTAAGATAAATTGACAACCTCTCAGCCAGTCAGAACTGAGACATTGAGAGCCAGAGGTACATCCTTGACCCTTTCAGTCACTTGAGACTATCAGCATCTAAGTTATAGAGAATAAAGAATTAATCACCGATACATGCAGTGAGTTTTCTTGATCTATTATCAGGTTGATTCTCCAGACTAACTGTGTCAGAAGTATATAAATTATATTATTATTATATCATGGTACATACACAGAAGTGTACAATAACCCCAGTAGACTCCATAGCTACCACAATCCATTCTCAAATTGTGTTTCAGAAAATTCTGGAAATCTGTAATATTTTCAAAACTGTTAAGAAATATTTGGTGGTCTTTGGAAAGTGTTCAAAAAGTCTTAGGACAGATTTTGATGATCTATAGAATTTTTTTTGAAAATCTTCAGAATCCTTTGGAGGACTTCGAAGTGTTTGGAAAATCTTCGGAAGTATTCAAAAAATATATTGGCTGATCAACTGCCTAATAAGAGATATAATTATATTACTAAGGAGAATTCAGGGAGTAACTGCAGAATACCCCGCCACTCAGAAGCACTTCCCCAAAAAGGTTGGCTACGTAGAACGAGGAATATACATGGATACAGTCCCTATAACTTTTTAAGTTTTATCTGAAGTGGCTACACGGCTACATGTATACGCAGTGGAAGAGACTACGCCCCTCTCCCCTCTAACTTTCTTAGTTTCATCTGAAGTGGCTACGTAGATACGCACACTATGTATCCGCATAGCCACTCTTTTTGGAAGTTGTTTTTGAGTGGCAGGGTATTCTGCAGTTAAGCCGAATTCAGTTAATATTGTTTGGGGTCGAAGGTTTTAAAACGAAGATCTTCATGTTATATTAATTTCAAAAACGAGTGGGAGTGTTTGACGAGGGGTTCCAAACACCGAGAAACATGAAAGCACGAGGCTGCTTCGGCCGAGTGCTTTTATTGTTTCGAGGTGTTTGGAATGCCTCGTCAAACATGAAGCACGAATTTTTGAAATAACTTCTCCAATGAATAGAATATTGTCACAGTCCATGAAATAATTTTATGGTCGATGATTTTTTGCATAATATATTATTCAAATGGTTAATACAAATGACATTCACAATTTGTGCGATTGATTGTGTAATCGACTAGATAGCATAGTGGTAGTGTAGTGGTAATAAAAAGGTAGTGGAGTAGTCCAAGGGTTCGAGTCCCACTCTGGGCACGAAGAAAAAGAAAAATCATTTTTATAATAATCATACGGCAATTTTGCCTTGTAAATATTTAGATTAAGAACATTTTCATCACATGTGATGAAAACGCTTGAAACACTCGTGGCTTTCAACTCTTGTTTCATTGGGTTTCAAACCCATCCACCTGACCAGAATAGGGTACTCTGGTTGGCTATAAAGTAGCTCATGAATAATTAATGAGTTTGAGAAGTCCACTGTAAACAATAGTTGCAAGAGCTATTATTTATTCAGTAAATGTTGATAGTAATTAGTGCTGTGAAAGTGCAATGAATGGCAATTCTACTGGATGTATCTCCCCTGAAAATTTCTGAAATAAACGATCGATATTGAAGCAACAAACTCGAGTGAAGATTTAGTTTTTCAGCAACTTCGAAATCCATGAACAGTACATGTATAAAGAAGACCCAAGGTGATGCTGGAGGGTCTAAAGACTGTTAGAATACTGGAAAACCTCACAGCTATTTTAAATTGATGACATAGAAAAATAATTGTATCAAGCAAAAGTTTTTAGTTCTGCAAGCACGTAAATGTAAACAAATAACAATTGAAATTATTTGGAAGTGATGTGATCCCTGAATGCATTTTGTGCCGAACCTTCTAACTTTTACATCAATTTTCTTGATTTGTTTTACATGCTTTAATATAAGAGATTGCTTGAATCATCACGAGGTCAAATTGTAGTAGCAGCTTAATTTCGATGTTATCTATTTAAAGAAAAATTGATAATTTGAATGAAGTGGATCTGTGGTCAAAATTTAAAAAAGTCAAGACAATCCTACCACTATGAACATGAAGATAACTAGGGGTAGATTTAGGGAGGGCTGCCCCCACCCCCTCTTCATTGTCATTTAACTTAGAATGCAGCTAGATATTACGATAATTTTATTTTTCTGAGTGGGGGGAGGCAGCTCCCCTTTCTTGGTCCAACCACAAAAAGTTTCAAGTCAATAAAAAATCCCAGATTGACATTCAGTTCTTGTGGATGTTTGAGACACTCAAATTTTGGATTGACTTCATGCTAGCATTATCAGGATTGGCCTGACCTTTGATTATTGCATGAATTAAAAAGTTTAACTGCTTCAAGTACATAGACATTAAAACTTTGCTGTGGTAGTACTATTTGGACTGCAAATAAATTAAACTGTGAGCCATTTGTGCTCACTGTTTGTGGGTGGCTCCTCCTCAAATGTTCTACAATATTGGTCTAGGATTTAATGGAGCTGAAACCAATGTATTGCAGAATTGCACACATTTTAGGCATCTTACTGATGATCAGTTACTGTTTTTCTTTTTGTTGCAGCGACAAAAAATTATAGTTATGAGGGTGAAAATGGGGTTAACTGACTAGCATATAAATGCCAAATTTTCTTACCGTAAATGTATAAAAAGGGTCACATTTTTAACGTATATGGCAAAAATCAGGCTAATAACGACAACATAAATTTCCATTTAAGAGAAACTATGAACAACTGAATAAGGCAATTTTCTACTGACTACTGACTAAAGTGCTTTTTTCTTACTGTTTGCTGACTACAGTGGTACCCCATTTTCAGACTCTGTTATGTGTTCTGTTATACATGTACATGTAATAATTATGATCAACATTAATTACAGTATAGTTTGCACATACTCATCAAGCAAAGAGCGTAGACCCATTTTTCTCACTATACATTTGACAATATTATTTTAGTGGGATTTCTACAGAACTGAGTCTGTTGGACTTCTAACACACTATCCATAGTCATGTGTATAAACTGTATGTGACCACTGAGAAACAATTTGTTTGATAACTGTATTATTTTGTTGTTCCACATGTACATACCTGTACCATGTTCAAGATATTTGGAAAACTAGACTGTGAGCCGTCTCTTCCTTGTCCTCAGACGAGTAAACATGCAATAAATGAGTGGCAATGCCACGAAATCAAATGCCGAAGCCACAGCAACATGGCCAGACCCAAACCTCTGCCTTTCTCGGTCTGAACACAGCAAAATAAAGGAATGGCTTGCAGTCTTTTGGAAAACTGATGAATGCCTTTGGAGACCGAGTGAGATATTACTGCTTCTCAACAAATTGGCAAAGACAAAGTGTGACACGGTCACCATAAATATGAAAGCTTTTTATGAATACTATTAATTCCTGGTCAAGACATTTACAGTACTCTCACAGTGCTAATCACTCCAACCAGGTGTATAAAATATGGGTACCTGACAAAATGCTGGGAGGTAACCCTGCGATGGACTAGCATCTCACTCAACCGCTTCATGCTACAGAAACCGGAGTTATTAGAGCTGGATCTGATAAGCCAATTTGGCTTCTAAAATCTTTGATTGGAGCAGAGTTTACTTTAATTTACTATTAATTCTTTGAGTACTGAAACTGTTATACATCAGGGCTGAAAGGCTGAGCCGGTTTATAGTTCTCTGGTCATGGATAAAAATAATGACAGACTTCATTTTTTAACATTTTGCCTTTTGATAATCCTTCATTCAAACATGCATAATTTTCAGACAAAACCAGTGACCTGTCACAAAACGTTTTGCCAATAAGTATATGTACTACATTATAAAGTACTCGAAAGTTTATGTACAATCATGTGCCTTTAATTCTGTCTTTGCTCATCTTTGTTTCCAAAATATATTTTCTACCACATGTAGATATTTGCTGCTGCATAATATACGCAGGCATGGACTCTCTCTCTCTCTCACACACACACACACACACATACTGTTTTAATGGCACAACTTTGCTAGCCAGCAGTATACTGGTAAATGCTAATGTACCTTTGACAATTTACATTTGAAGAGATTTTATTGAAAATAATAATAATTGTATCTATAGCATCTAATATTATTTAGGTTTTTAAGTGTATCTAGACTATTGTCTTTTTGCAGACTTGTTTCTAAGTCCGAGGTCATTTGAGAAAAATCCTACTAATATTTTACTTGCTGTCTGAGTTCATAACTTTATCTTTAAATATATATGATTGTTAGAGTGATATGTTTATTGTATCATCATGATAAAATAAATATTTTGTGAAGTATTGGAGTTGTATATTAACTGAGTACAAAATAAATTAGACTTGCATATAATTTTATAGCAAATTCACAAAC
Organism: Epizoanthus stellaris; assembly: GCA_025403545.1. NCBI lineage: Eukaryota > Metazoa > Cnidaria > Anthozoa > Zoantharia > Epizoanthidae > Epizoanthus > Epizoanthus stellaris. The sequence continues at coordinate 7,955 of JAOBYG010159644.1, forward strand.
AGAGTGCTGATGGTGGCACTTCTTCACTCTTTTTCTTGCATAAATATAAGTTAAAAATCCAGGCAACTTTACCATTCTCAAGTATATTATCCAATGTATGGAAGAATTACAGTAGCTTAAGTCCCCCATTATCTTGAACTCAGAAGGCAAATGCAAAAGTGATCAAGATAGCGGAAGTTCGTAAATATATCAGGGGACTACTGTAATTGCTGGTACCTTTGTAAACAACAATGAAATTTTAAAAAGAGAACTTCTGGCATGACCAGTGAACTGTACTTCACCATTAATGGGACTGAACGCAAAGACTACTTAACATTTACAGTTTCTTGTCCCTGGTTAATCTGCATGCTTTCAATCGCTCATTTTCAACATTGATTTGGGATAAAAAAGTTAAATTTAGGCCAAGGGAAATTAAAAATTGATTGAGATAGCGGGGCTATAGAGATAAGTGAGTTTGAGATAAACCGTACTAAATTACTGGTAAACAGTGGACCAAATCCAAGGGAAACGGGTTTCTGTTCAAGATAGCTTTAGAGAATTGAGATAAGTGAGGTCGAGATATCAGGGACTACTGTATTAACTTAAATCTAAATAATTCAAAGATTTCCAGAAATTATTAGCTAGAAAAATAGTTGTTCTTCTTGATAATGCAGGACAGCACATTCATGTAAACAATGGAAAAATATTTCTGCATCTTGTCTTGTTTGCTGACACAAACACAGTATCACCAATCCTGACCAGTCCTTCTTTATCTGAGGCCAAGTGAATTCCAAACAGAGGCGCATTGCCATGTCGCTTATCAATACCCTTTGGTAGCCTGGTCCTATGTACATGTAGGTACAAAATAATGGAACTCAATTTAGTCTATTTAATTAAGTTTGCGGTAATTATACTGACAGGATGAGTACCACAGGCAGCCATTATGATGGTTACACACTAGAATATGAGTACCTCTACACTATCATAGCAGGGTTCCCACCCTTAACTGAGTACCAAATTCAAGGACTTTCAAGGATAATTAACAATTATTTTATTCCACGAACATGCATTGGATATGAGGTGATAGATAGCCAGAGGCGCGCATCGCCAGGTTGGCTATAATCAGTGATCTCATATCCAACAAGTGCACGAGTGGAATAATTGTTTTATTAAATACCAAGTCAAAGCATACTTTTTTCTTCTTAATTTTGTGTAAACTGAACATAATTTATTTTAGTGTAAACCAAGCAGAATTAAGTGTAAAACAGGAGGATTTGAAAGTTTACTTGTTTCAGAAACAGCTGCTTTTTCATATAAGGTCAAACTCATGAATATCACCTGATAACCAGTGAGTATTGAACCAATATCAAATTGTTTGAAATTCAATAACCATTGGGTTGTATTTAATAAATTTCCTATAACATCACCCAAGGGGCATAATGTGGGTGCTTACCTGAGGGTACTGGAATTATTTTCTCTTATGGTTAGTTGTGGTTGGGTGACTAAGGGATATATTAATTACATCTGAAGGACTTTTTTCTGTACAAGTTCAATTGTGTCTGACAGCCCGGTGTGCCAAACAACACAATTGAACTCTAAAGTAAACCTACTGTAAATAAATACATAAATAAATAAATAATAACTACCATATGGTGGGAAGTTTTGCGGATTTGTGGATTTTGAAGTTTTGCAGGTTTTAATTTTTGCAATACAGAAGGATGCATTTGACCCCGAGGGAATAAATGTTTGTGATTCTAGCAAAAATTCGAGAAAATTTACAGAACAAAAAGATATACAGTAGAACATTAGAGTCAGATTTTAGTTCAGTCGCCATATTTGGAGTCTTCAATGGGATCAGGCTGCTGTGTTAAGCCAGAGCAGCGCTTTCAAATCCAGTTTGCAGATCTGTGTCTCATTGAATAAAATAATGCACAGTCATACAATCCAAATAATAGCTGTATTTCATGCTGAAGTTTTTTTCCTTCCAGAATGGGAGAAAATTGTGCAAATTTCTATTGTGTGCAAGTTTATATTTGTGGAAAGTAATTTCTTCAAGTTCCTAAAAAAATGCCAAAATCACAAAAATTAAAATTCCTGCAAAAATTTCCCACCATACGGTATATATAATAGATGTGGCTAAAGTCACAAGGAAGGACACATTAAGAAAACAGAGTTGACCAGTATGACTAGATTGCCACCCCCTTCCCTGTGCCACTTCTGTTATCACCAATACTTTTCCCAGCTTAGAGCTACATGCATGGTTTATTTGAAGTAATCCTTGTGAGTCAGAAATTATACCTTTTGAGAGTATTTAGAGGTTCTCCAGCATCCATTTTGCCTGTGTCAGGATCTACCGTGGTCAAGATGCATCTATGGTATGGGATAAAAACTCAGGTAATTAATTACTATGTAAAATACAATGTGACTTAATTACGACATTTTCCTAAAATAACCTTCAATATTATAAATTTATAATAAGTATTATTTACTAGTTAGGTTTGACCAATTTACCTTATTACCTAAAATGTCGATTTCACTTATTTAACGCATAAGAATATTAACGTCGAGGTAATTAACACGGTTTGAAGGGGCCGACATTTTCAATTCTAGAA
>JAOBYG010159755.1:0-10544 GCA_025403545.1 Epizoanthus stellaris
CACAAAATCAAATGGTCCGTCTCTTAGGGGTCATCCATTTTTTTCATCATTTTCACGAGCGTACAAAACGTACTTTGGCGGGGAGGGGGTTAAAGGGTCATGTACGCTTTTCAAAATAATACAAAAATGCTGATAATACTATTTCGGCCTGCAGCATCGACTTTACAATCATTTTTAAACGGGAAATGCTGTGCACAAACCCCCAGACAACGCTAGCTTATCAAGCATTCGTGAATACTTTTACGTTCGTCAATGCGGAGTTGAAGCGACAGGATGCTATGAAACTTGGTCAAGAAGTGTGAAGGAGCCGTGGTGATAACTGTGAACTTGGAAGCCGTGGTGCAAAGCAAGTGGGAATGGACTGGGGCGAGATACTTGTAGCATGATGTACCAACTGAAACCTAGCAGCGAAATCATCATTTTTACCTTTTCAGTTTGTTCCCTTTTGAGAGGGAGGGAGGGGATCTGGAAAAAGACTACGTTTTGTACGCTCGTGAAAACGATTAAAAAAATGGACGAACCCTTAGCTTCGGCGCATGCGAAATTCGACGTCTGAAACGGGGGTTACTTGAGCTTCTAATCTAAGCATCTAGTGAATAAACGGAACAACAACTCCTGCATGTTTTATTTTACCTTTATTTCTATCAAAACAGTGTACACCTAATCGGCTAATGCGAGAAAGGTTGAAGGGTGCGAAAATATATAATATATGACCAAGGGGTATTCTGGGAATCCATTCTTGATTGCTAATTTATATGCGCATTGTATGCATTTCTGCTCAGTTCATTCATCGCGGAAACAGTAGATACCATAATTGAGTTATGGATGACTGTCTAAATTTTAAAATATTATATAAATGCAGATAAATCAGTTTTTTATATTTGTATTCAAACCCGTCCACCTTTCTTTAATTAGGTGTATATCAATACTTCGATATCCATTCCAATGTCAGAGTTACCAGGCATTTACCAACGGTTGCCGACCGTCATAATCTTGGTCGTTAGACTGAACTATATCAGTTTTTTGTTATGTTAATGTTCTTATCATCTTCTGAACCATTAAGGGACCGGTCATTATTTACAGGGAGGACAAAACAATGTACGGGGTATGATTTTTTTTCGCAAATCTGACGGAGTATGGTTTCTTTTTGTCAGTAAAATGACGGGGTATGAAAAAATCAGATTCATCTTATTTAATCAGAGCATTCTATAGTGTAGCTCATTTATGATTCGTCAGGATTGACAGGAATAAGCACGCATTATGTTCCAAGGATGAATGTGTTACAGAGTCCACTGTTTTATTTGTCTTTCAACATCAAACTGAACCGAAACACAGCCGTGTTATAAACAAACATGAATGGCGTGGAGTCCCGCCAAGAGATGTTTGGCTAGTCACAGTAATCAATGTAATATTGTGGACATATAATCTATTACGTATTAGTACAATATAGACAGGCCTTTTTTATAAATTTTAATCTCAGGTTGAGCTCTTCTTTATGTATGTTCACTCATCATTCACATTACAATCTTCCTCTTCACTGTCATCACTGTCGTGTTCCACTCCCTCTGCAGTTGTTAGTTCGTCTGCACAGAAGCTTTTGTACGAGCTGGCAGTGTTTCGCATTTTCTCGAGCACCTCATCGATCATCTATAAGTATAATAGAAGTCAGTGAAACATTGAAAATATCATTCTGCCTCAAGAACATAATTTAGAGCGTTAAAATGGGATAATGGCTTCAGATGAGATAATATTGTCATGACTGTCTCCTCCTTCTCGATTGATTCCTTTAATATCTTCAGCCAGTCAAGCGATTATCGTGTAAGAGTTCATCGATCGCGTGGAGACAGTGGCCAAAACGAGGAGGAGAGCATTAACTCCGTAATACCGTATTGCAGATTTTGAGGTTTGGCAAAGTTTAATTTTTGCGATTCGGAAGGACGCATTTTCCCCAAGGGGATTCATTTTTGCGATTTTAGCGAAAATAATAGAAAAAAGAACAACAACAGTAATGCAAATTCATGATGTTTAGTGACATATTTCACAAAACAATTATAGTCAATCGTCATCGGGGACTTCGATCACGATGGATTCAGCCTCTTCAGGTTGCTGTGTTAACTGGGCCGAGGAAGACAGACGGCTTTCTACTTCAGTTTGTGGTGGTGATTGCTCTTCATTGGCGCCACTAGCGATGTTTTCGTCCACGTATTCCTCATCCTCCGAATCACTACTGTTACCAGAGCGAAGCTTTTTATAAATTTCAGAATGGGACAAATTTTTGCGGATTTAAATTTTTGCGGGGATTAATTTTTGCGAATTCCCGAAAATCCGAAAAAAATGATCGCAAATATTTAACCCTGCAAAAATGTCTACCCATACGGTAGGCGATAACCATGGCCACATCAGCTGTATAGCTGCCGTTTTTACCACCGTGTATAAATAAAGGCTATTATTATGACATTGTTGACGGGTGTACAACTGAATGGAACTTTAACAAAAAGTTTGATGACGTAACCAATGCTGAGTTGCTGAGAAAAGTTTATTTTCGAACATTATGAAAAGTATGAGGAAGAACGCATGCAGAAGAACGCTTGGCATGTCGCAGAAATTGTTAGAGATAGAATAGCCGATGCTCCTGCTCTGAAATTATTTGATTGGGCTTTTAGCAGAGAAAAGGAGTATAATAATTTCTTTTTTAGTCAAAAGTACCTCAAAGAGTACTCTTCAGCTACCATCGACAAAAAGAATACAGTTCCGGGATCTGGCTACATGAACAAAAGCCAGATATTTATCGACCAGCACTATAAAATAGGCGAGTTGTTCATGGAGTTCCTATTTGAATCATGCCTGTACCAAACCGGGAAAAATGCGAGTACTGCTCTAATTGGATCACGCCATTTTCCAGTCTCCAGAATCCTACAGACGATCCCAGACAAAGAAAAACCTTTTCATTATCTAAGTGTGTTTGATACTCCCAATGAAAAGGACGGCAAGCCCCGTGCCGCCGATGATTGGCAGCCACGAGCCAACATCAAACGATCCTTTCATGAAGGAAAGCTGAGGAGCAAAACAGAAATAGACAGCTTCGCAACTGAGTTTGCTGTACTTAGATGCCAGCCTTGTGCAGGAATATGTTAACCATCTCGCTGGTCAAGAAGCAGTGTCAGCCATCAGCAAACGAGAGCGAGCTGCTATGAAAGAGATGTCAGTGACTACGACTGGAAAGAACTAGTGGAGACATGCGGCATAGAAACCTGCTTGTGAAGGAATTTAACAAATACTTCAAATTTCACCATTTGGCGGTCACTGGAAAAACCGTACACAATTTTCAAGAATTATTTCACACAACTTAAAGCAAGACATGGATAAGAATGAATAACTGAGTGATGTCGACTCTGGAACAGATGACGCCGATGAGGAAGAATCTAGAAGGGAGCTATTAAACAGTTCGGATAGTTCGTCAAATGACAGTGACGAGGAAATACTTGCTGGAATGGTGATCAGTGACGGGGAAAGCCAGTCCGATGACGAGAGCTCCCTGGAGGAGTCTGACTGAAACATTGTGTCAAGATGAGAACTGCTTCAATATTTCAGTTTCTTCCTATTGTGGATTAATTATATAAACAGTAAGCTGAATACTTTTCACGTCTAAGTTGTAAAAGTATCTCTAGAGCGCAGATTAGCGCTTCTGTTTAAGTTTTGATTGTATTGTATCACCATGCTGGTCCATGCTTTGTGCTTTGATGCGTTATTTATATCAATGGTGGAAGTCGTACCGGGGTATGAAATTCTCAGATATATGTGACGGGGTTTGGAAAACATAGAAAATATGTCGTGTTTTGTCCAACCCGGTACTCCCTGTAAATAATTACCGGTCCCTATGCCAGAAAAATCTAACACAGTAGGAGAACTTTAACAACAGTTTCTTCCTGTCAAAGGATCGCGTTTTGTAAACAATTAGGAATTAATAGTGTTTATAAGGACAATGGAAGTTACGAGTAAACCACAATCGCTATACATGTATCATTACTTGCTAACCAAAATCAAGTACCGAATCGAACAAGTTTATACTTTTGCCAACAGCGCGCGAGTTCGGCGCAAACTCTAACTTCGTTCTTGTTCCTTTCATTTTGTTCTCTCGCAATTCTTACTTTGAAGAGTTCCGTAGATTGGACTGAAGGTGCCCATATCCAGTAGCGGATTTGGATGCCCCGGAGCCTAGGTCCATATCGGCTCTCGGATATTAGACTGGAGGTGCAAATTCGATGACTGAGGAAATAAGTGTTACGCAGTATCAACTCGCTGTCAATTTCAAGATTCTTCCAGAATACTTTTTATATGAATTACGAATTCCATAGCTTAGATTTCAGTTACTGAACCCCTAATGTTACGAGAAGTTATTTGCAGATTTATCCGCAGAGCTTTAGCAGCAAGGACTACAACTGCTCTCCGGACGAACTCGGGAACTGATCTCTTTCTTTGGTTTCTTTCGTTTTTATTGGCCTCTTTATAATATTGCTTTCTCGTGAAGAGCTTGAATAGAAGGAGTGGTACATGGCTGTGATGCCGAACCAGTGATATCATGTTTGGTGAATCTAAATATACATCGTAGCCAAAGGTTACAAATCTAAATTTAACCCTTTCGTATTTTTAACTCCGTCTAGACTCATTTACAACGAAACCACTGGTCACACTCGTGACTCCTGACTCATGGACGAGATCAGTGTTTTGATGAGTAACATGAGTCATGAGTCAATCCCGGAGTCAATGACATGCAATGAGTCATGAGTCAACCTCTAACTTTCGAATTTTTCAGCACTGAATTGGTTCCCAACCGTAACACCCTAATGGTCTTATGAGCCAGATTTGCAGGCAATGAATCAAGAGTCGTGAGTTTATTTTCAAATTATCAAATTTTCCAATACTTATGTTTCTATCCCCAACCCTAATTCTAACCCAAACGCTAACCACACGCCTAACCCTAACTCTAACCCAAACGCTAACCACACGCCTAACCCTAACTCTAACCCAAACGCTAACCACACGCCTAACCCTAACTAACAGGGTTAGGAACAAAAACCTGCTGAAAAATCAAAATTTGGAAGTTGACATTAATATGATTCACTCATTGACTCATTTGCTGCTAGTAAAATCAGTTTTCCATTTTATAGTTGTGATATATATTTATTTTAAAACAGCTGGCCTCCTCATGAGAACCACGTCTTTTCATGTCTTTTCTGGTTTAAAAAACAATATTTTATGGAACAAAACAACCTATTTAACTTTTAAGTTGTAAACCTTTGGTTAAACAGGTTCGTAAAGGTTCAAAGCATTATTAGGTTGTTACAATAACTATTGCAAATTTGCTTCAGAGTACGTTTATTTAGCATTATCTGCGCCAATTGCCTTCTTAAACCGGCCATTCGAACAAGTTTTGTAATGAGAAATATAAGTGATTTATGTTTTAGTTACTTCAGTTATAATATAACATTAGTATAATCTGCTCTAATCGCCGTTTCATAAACAGGCCATCCAAACAAATTTCGTACTGAGAAACACCGGCAGATTTATGTTTGAGTTACTTCAGTTATAATACAACTCATACAGTGAATTCGAAACAGCCGCCGATTTGTATGGTGTCGTTCTTGTTGGCGTTGTGTCGCAGTCTTGTTTGTTAAAGAAGCGATTGAGAAACAAATTTGCTATTTATATTCAAATTCTTACCTTGTGACATTTGTAGCACTTTGTTACCTTGAATACAATCACAAGACAGAAGCAAAACAAGCCCAGTGCAGCAAATGTACAGTTTTCTAAACATGTCAGTCATAATCTATGTCGCTTTTTTTTATAGCACTGTGCGCTGTACAATTGAATGGGAAGACTGATTCGAGAATTGTAGTCATGTCAATTTATAGCAGAGGAACGTATGTTGCAAGCACCAACGTGTCGGTGCACTCACCCTAAAATGGAACCGGCTAGAACAGCTCTGATCGAATGTTTGGATATCCTCGTCGCTGACGACCGTAGCGATTCCCTGACGACAACAAACCACAAACATTGTTCATTGCTTCAATCACTTTATGTTCTGAATATATTGCTGACGCAATGTTTACCAACTCACATCTTGTTTTGCAAACTCTTTCTATAACTGAGTTGAAACAGCGAAACCAACCATGCAAGCGGCGAATGCACGCGACTGTCAAAAGCCCCAAAACTCATGTACTGTCATAGTAGTGAATGTATTATAATTGTATCCTTAGACTTATCAGTTAACAAGTTTTAAATTCGCAGAAAATCACAAGGTGTCAGTTTTCATTGGGACAAAATGTGTTTGTGACGTGTCATGTTGCAAGTCGTGCGGGCTGTTTCAAAAATCATTGCGGAACATTGCGGAAGATTCGGGAACATCTCAGAACATTTATTGAATAAACCCCTTTTGGCGACTGGTCTATCGGATGATAATATTGGATGACTGCTTTGATCGCTATGATCGCGGCTGCCATGCAACTGCCATTGAAGTTTGAACTGTCGCTTTTTCTTCAAGCTAAATAATTTTGGACGAAAATGTTCAAGGTAAGGGATGTTAGAGCAATTGCTTTGAAAGCTTTTAAACATTTATACTGTTGTCCACATACTGCATGTAAATACAGATTTTGGCTACAATATTTTTGCTAGTGACAAATTCAATCGTGAATGTTATGTTTCATCTTTTGGGTTCGCGGATTTTGACAATTTTTTATTGTTTCCTGAAAAAGCGTACGAAATGAAATGTCCAGTACGTTGATCTTGTTCCGATACAAAATATTAAAGTAATCAGTGAATATAAATCTGTTTGTTGTCGCTTGTCTTTACTGTTTTTATTTCGGAGGAGAAACAGAGGTGAAAAACAGTCAGTTTTTGGTTTGTTTTTTGTTCAGAGAAGAGATATCGAAATTACCTGTTATTTGCCCAGTGAGAGTGTACCACATGACCTGTTTTAGCCAATTAGAGCGCACAAAATATCAGTTGTTTGGGTTATAACTTGGAATATCTCGGAACATGAAGAAATACTCAATGGAAGTTTGCCCTAACCCAAACCCTAATTTAACCCTAACCCTAAAAAGTAGTCCTAAGGGTTGGGTCCTAAGGTTAAGGCCAACTTCCACTGAGTATTTCAGTGGATTAACGTTCCCTGTTCCAGATTTTCACGGCCCTGTTCCAGATTTTCACGGCCCTGTTCCAGATTTCCACGGCCAGTCGTGTGCGTCAGGCCATGCATTGCAACAAAACAATAGAAGGACTTCTGTTATTTCTGTTATTTCATGTCATTAGCATGAATCCAACTTCAAGCTTCCATGTATCGAAAGAGCATTGTACAATTAGTAGTCACCAAAAATGTGAGCGCAGTATGCTGGATAGGTTGTGAATATAATGAATGAACGGGAGTCGTTGCAAATTTCAAAATTTCAGAGAATTTATGGCTTGGAGGTAACTCTTGCCGCCTATCCGTACATTCTCTGAAAAACTATTCAGTATATCGTGCTCAAGTTTTCGATGCCTACTAACTGTGCTATTTCGATTTATGGACTCCGTTTGTTTGAAGCTTGAAGTTGAATTTATGCTAATGAAGAAAAATGTAAACAGTAACATCAACAGAAATCCTCATATTAACATTTATTCCCTGGCAATTAACACCAAGAAGTCTTTCGGGGTAGATATAAATTATTATATTATAATCTGAGGGGATACTATTAAATAGTTGGTAGAAGATTGCCAACAGAATAAGGAATCTAACTCAATATCTACAAGATCTAGAAACAACAACAACAACAACAACAACAACAACAACAACAGCTTTATTACCATATTTGAATGGAATTTACAAGAAATACAAGAATGAAAAAAAACCCGGATTTAGGCAATGGTTACTCAGAATAATTACAAAGCTTATCGAGATGAGTAACAACACGTTTTGTTTACGCTAATAAATGTGGTTGGCAATAAAGCTAAGAATAAGCCAGCAAAGAACAAATATATCAAGTTATTACAAATAGCAGGCTATTACAAGCCCGTAAGCTCTTGCAAATACATTATGCTGAATTGTTGCCAAGTTATAAAAGATAGATCGATACTAGGGGCGTGGGCTGACGTGCAATCCCGCATTCCTGTGTAGTGTCAACGCCCACAGATGTTTCTGCCAAATATTTGCTTTAGCATAATAATTGATAATTTTTTGAAGTTATTAAAATTAGCGACAATCTAAACAGACCTAAAACTAAGTGAGCTGCAATCCGTCCATTTCTTTGCAAAATCAGTTAAAATTATATTTGTGGACACGAGCGATTTTAAAATAGAAAATTATATTAATTTTGGTAAAGCGAGCTGAATCGCGCGACCAGGGTGTGCAAGGGAGCTTTCACTTTGCAAAAAAAGATAATGAATGTGCTGTATGTTATTGCCATAAGAGGCATGCGTCCGCTCTGTTTATATGCACATCAATATACTAGCAACAATAAAAATATATAATTTAATTGTATCATTGCTAATTCGTGGTGACAAGAAATAGATAAGTTTCTTTCTTTTTACAACAAATTAGTGTCTATAAAATCACGTGATTATTGTAAGTTGGAACTTATTTTAAAGAAATGAATACGAAAAATAGAATTTTGGTTGTGGGTACTAGTATGGGAAAATATAATCAAAATGGAACCGAGAACCTAGTATGCGTCATCAGTTTAAATTAACTGCAGCCATAACTTCATGGAGGCTGACCGGGGTGAAAGTGATAATTTTAAAACTATAGTTTTCCATACCAGTTTGGTTTATGGTTCACTATGTCATTCACTATCAGTCTCCATAGTAACATTTATATTTCTCAATACTACTCGGGTACTAGTCGATATACCTAACTCTACAGACAATTAAAGCCTCTGTGTTGTCAGAATACTACGCGTAATTACCCGATATTAAATATACAATTTGCCCCCGCCTCGAATAGTTCTATTAGCTAGCTGCGGGCGGCAAAATAACTAATACTAAATCTTCATATAAAGACATATTGTGACACATTGAATTACTTATTAAATTGCCTGAACAACGGACACGAACCTAGCTTTCTCTGAGAAAAATAGAAGCCCCTTGCAGTTTTTCTCGCCTGTATCTCCAGTAAGCTTACAGGTTGTCGTCCTCTGTATAGGCCTCTGTTATAGCTTATATGGAGAACAGCTGCATCGCAAAGCGGAAGTAATATTTCAATTTCGCTCTGTGAGACTTACAAAAAAACTATAAGAAAAAAGTAAAACTTGTCTTGGTATTTACTACTGAAAACAATTAGTTGGATATGAGATCGTGATTATATAGCGAACTCAGCGCTGCGCACCTCTTTGGCTATCTATGTCATATCCAACAAGTGTCAGTGTAATAATTGTTAATTATTATACGAAAACTGGTATTACATTACACAATCACTCCAATAATTAATACTTCTACAGCTTTCCTTTCTATCTCCAATATTGTAACAGTAAGAAAATTGATGACACCACAATACGGAATTCATGCACGAGGGTCACATGGTGACCTACTGATGTTTTCGAACACTGACAAACTTATGGAATGATTACGTCACTTGACAAAAAGGAAATGCTCTCAATGTTAAAGAATTAATCAGGAATGCACAAGCATCGAAGTTGATTAATATGTTTACAATAAACCTTAAAACGATGAACTTTATGAGTACGTTGTTTGTAGGACGACTCTACTAAAACCATAGATTACTGTAAATGATAAGACGCTGGCCTGATTTTGTTCCAAACTATTCATACTGGTTTGACAGGAAGTCTCGGCTGAACAGGAACTTGTCTGGAGGCGTGGCAGTTGTGGTCGTCACCTTCAAATTATATCAAAGTAAACACGTCAGATTCATAACAACAGAATGTGGAGAAGACAAAAGTACGAATCCAGATCCGATCGATAGATTATACTGTTCCCAAAGTCATCTTAAGCTCACTTTTCAAAAATTTGATTTAAAAACATTAGACGTCCACTGCAAGTTACAATATTACAAGTAACTGTGCAACAGTAAATTCAAAACATTTGTAAACGGTAAGACCACTACAACAAACCAATGAACGTGCTGGATCTTTTGCAGACCTAGATCAGTAAATAACTTTAAACAAACTTCAGATAATGAGGCTCCTTACGGCAGAGAGACACAGACGGAGACAGGCTAAAGCAAAATAAAAATTTACATGCCCAACATTTCGCTTTGTAACACAGAAAATTTCTACAGGCAATTTGGGAATGAAGATAATAAATACTACATATTATGTCCCTTCGCGGGCAGTGATCCTGCGCAATAAAGGTTAGACAAGTTTTCTTTTGTACACATTTGCTGCTAATAAAATCAGTTTTCCATTTTATATTATTTTTGTTTATTTATTTATCATTAGTTTGATAAAGAAAAGTACTATTTCGGTAAACAGTTTTCATCCTTGAAATAATTTCACAAAACCTAGTCAAGATAGCAGCAACAACGTAATTTCCTTAAACCGAAGTTTAACGCTGTCCTC
>JAOBYG010159866.1:0-10543 GCA_025403545.1 Epizoanthus stellaris
CCCCCCCTCCCACTCCGCATCTCTGCAGAAATGACGAAATTTACAACACGTCCTGCATACATGTACACCAGAATATATATACAGTTTCTTATCAGTTCTTTAATATCTTGTGTACTAGCAGAATAATTATTTTGTACATTCATTTGATATTTATTATGAAGCCTTTCAAGGGGTTTATGCTGCAGGCAACATGGTCTCCCAAAGGGCAGACACACTTCTTGCTACACTGCCAAATGTGACACGAGCTCACTGTAAAGCATTCTAAACTAAAGTATATTTAGCAACATAACGACAGCAGTACCTTGCTTGGAAGGCAAGAAGATGGATGTTATAAATCTGTGGGCTGAAAAGGATGGGGACCTACAATGCCAATAAATTGGCAATTGAGCACTGGGAGAATTGAAAATGATTGGAAAGCCACATTCATTTACATATAGTAGTCAGTCACCATGAGAATATATCAGATGTGTTGTATACTAGTTAAAAGTATGTGATTCTTTCGAGTGGGATGCTGTGGAATAACCCATGAGTCACTTATGTCATGGGATAAATTTTTTTATGCATCACATAGCTCCAGCTTAAATATCAATTGAAAGTATGAACAATGGGCCTTACACAAGATGACAGAACGAGAACAAGAATTAGTGTAAAGCCCTCTACATACTAGTTGTTTTTCATCAGATGATGCATAATCTTTACTGTTGTCTAGTGTGTGGGAAAAATTATGTGACAAAAAAAATCAGAAATATTTTTGGTCGTCTGACAGGATATGACAGTGCTAGATCCCAAAACATCCTGTCGGACCTACACTATGAGCTAGCGTGTGGCCGACCCAATCTGGGCTCCCTGTGTACCAACCGGTACATTTTGGAGACCTGGGAACTGACAAACCTGGGGCCGACGGGACCAATGGTTTAACGTCACCTGTCCACGGACGGTGCAGCAAAAGAAGATCAACCAGATCCAACACAGAGCCTCGCCAAGCGTTGAACCCGGGACCTCCTGATTAGCAGTCTGGGATCTTACCGACTGTGCCATCCACGCTCACACAAACATGTACATGTGGGAAGCATGATTGCAACCATGTGCACAAGCAAGATCCGCACAAATGAAACCCGTCCCAAGTGGTATGCTGGGCACGACAAAATGTCGGCTAATGTATGGCACAACTTTGGACCTGATAAAAAATCTGCAGTCTCCCAAACAAAAAGTAGGTTGTAGCAGGCTTTATTAATCATTAAGAGACTTATAATTTTGATTTTTTCTTGCTTTGGCAGAATATAGCCAAGCAATCCTGCACTGTTCTGCGAGCAATTGCTGGTAATGATGATGTCAAGACATCTATAGTTGATGCTGGGGGTCTGATACTGATAGTGGCTGCCATGACAACACACATCAAACAATCAACAGTTGCCGAGCAAGGCTGTGCAGCCATTGGATCAATTGCCCTCAGAAGTCCGTCAAACTGTGTTGCTATTATGGCTGCAGGAGGATCAGAGGCAGTGCTAAAAGCCATGCAGGTGCATGTCGACAGTGCTGGGTTGCAGGTGAGATTCATACAAATAATAATTTTTCTTAGATTTTTAGAATTTTAGATTTTTAGATTTTTAGATTTTTTTTATTTTCAGATGTTTAGATTTTCAGATTTCAGATTTCACAGAGTATCTAAGTACTTCAATTGTCATTTTACAACATATTATATATTTAAGTAGTTTTAGTGTCCCCGATTAGTAAGGCACAAGTGCCTAGCTATAAGAATGACATTTTAATAAAGTTATTTTAATAAAGTTTTAATAAAGTTATGTACTGATTGTCGACCACCTTCTCTCTTAGCAACTAAACAACAAACGCTGATTTTTATTATTACAAACTCGCAACACCAAATTTTGTAGACTACCTAGTTATGACGTAAGAAATCAAAACCTGATTAGTAAATGTAGGTATGACGTCATATAACATCACACTTACGTCATCTTGGATTTTTGTACGCGGTCAGAACACAGTTAAAATTAGTTCGAAATTATTCAGAGGATTTACAGTACATTTTAGTAAACAAAATCCTACCATTTATGCTGAAATTTTGAAACAGTTTTATATTTTTACTTTATCTATCAAAATTTGGTTACCATAGAATCAGCGTAGAGCCTTGCATGTAACACATAAAAAAAAAGGCAGATAAAGTTTGGGAAACATCAGAAACTTGCATAGCGTTAGCTATACTTATAGGTATTTCGGAATTCCAGAAAAATATGTAGGGTGGGGGGTGGTGGTTTGAGCCCTATATGCTAGTTTAATAGGATTAAAGCCACAAAGTTTGCTTACTACTTCAAATTAGTTGTCTGTTTGTGTTAAGGTCTGCTCTTTGCCCCTAATGACCCCGGTAATTTATCTCAACGCGAAGAAAACAACGGAAACAAATCCCGACAAAACGTTTACCGTGCTTCACCGCCAAATTTAATTATCTTTCCAGTCATCTCAGTGAAGGAACTAGAATAAAAAAGGTTCGTCCCTTATATGATGACGGCCCTTCATCGATTTGTGTTGTTTGTCTCCTGCACAAGAGCTAGCGGTAGCACCTATTACCTTATGACTTATCTAATATACACGAGTAGTTTAATACAAATACAGTCAATAAATGTAGCTGTAAACAAGAATATCTAAATGATAGCCGTATCGAAAGAGTCAAATCTTAAAAATATTTTGGACGACATACATGGCATGGTTGTTCTACTTACCTTGGAGAATTATGTTGACAATTTGCTAAGACGGTTTTCAAGGTTCGTGCCAACAATAAACCTAGCCTAGTTTCCATTTATTACACAACACGTCACAAGCTGTCGCAAACAGATTGCGATATGATCAATTATAGTCCGTTTCCATATATGACGTAACACGCCGCTACCAGCTGCAAACAATACGCTAACATTACGGAAAGATAGATAGAGAATATTACTTGGCCGGTCGGAGATACGATTTTATCTTCGAGTGTTGATAATGACATTTTCTGTTTATTATTTACCAATACATAAATGTTCGGAAATGTTCGGAAAATCTTCGGAAAATTTTCGGAAGCACTCGGAAATGTTCGGAAAGTAGTTTGAACATATTTGGCAATTTTCAAAAAGATTTTGGAAAATCTTCGGAAAACTTCAATAATCTTCTGAAATTTTCGGAAACGCTCGGAAGTCAGATGTTTTGCGCCTGCATGAAGTTCGAATTCGAGGAAAGATTTTGGGAAAGTAAAGCGGTAAACAGATTGCAGATATTTTTTGCACGTCATCACACTTCGCATGATGTAGTCAGTATAAACGAATTGGAAATAATAATATATTAGCATTTGTCACACCCGTAAACCAGAAAAGATGCACTCTCTTGAGAACACGTTTAATTTCAAAACAGTGATCAACGCTTCAAGGCGGCATAAGCTTTATGCTGAGAATACACAACGGTTGAAGAGGAAGAACACATTATTCAAAAGAACTCGCTACTTAAATATGGGCAAGATGCGATGTAATGTCAAACGACTAATATCCGACAGAACGATGCTGTTTATCGCTCTTACTTTCTGGACTATGCTTTGGGTTCAGAGTACTATTCATTCGATGTATTACGTTGAAGGAAACAATCCTGAAAGATTCGTAACTCTACGCAAGGACTGCGAATCCATTATTGGCGGCTTGAATGTCCATCTGTGGTACGGCGTGTGTTCTACGACAATTGAATCACTTTGCCGCTTTCCATTCTTTCCCAAGGCGCCATTTCATCGAGAAGTTGTCGATACCATCAATATTTCTAGGCCTCGAAAAGACTTTGGTCAACGTATTTTCGGATTTTTGCATCCCCCAGTCACTGGGGAATATAAATTCGCCATATCGTCGGATGATTCTTCTGAACTGTGGCTCAGTTTCAATGAAGACTGGCGAAATAGCCAACTCATCGCACGTGTGGGCGCCGAGAAGAGTTCAATCGGATTTACTAGACTAGATGTGTTTAACAAGTATTCTACACAAATATCATCTAATGTTTCACTAATCGAGGGACAAAAATACTTCATAGAGGTCATGCACGTTGAAGCTGGAGGTGCGAATCGTGTGACAGTCGTGTGGAAAAGACCTGATTTGAAGAGTGGAGAGCTACAAGTCATAGGCAGAGAACACCTGTCGTACAAGATTGAAGATGAAAGATTTATGTCCACAAATGTTTCAGTGAAATACGATTTTTCCATCCACGATAGCATATCTTGCAAACACCTTCTTAAGGAGACAAGAGATGCTTAGATGACATTTGAAAAGGAACGGCTTTATGTGGACCATAAAGACGTAGAAAACGTTCTGTCCTTCTGTGATTATGAGCCGAGCTATCTGTTACAGCCGGACGAGGAATTCGCCCAGTGGGACGGAATCTATAAGCACTTACGGCAAACCTGGACATATCCCTTTCATGTATTAAAGCCTATAGCAGAAAAACCATTCAACTTTGTTAAACTGCAAGCCTTCTCACTGAAGAAACGTCAAGTTTATCCAGTTGTTACGAATTACATTCGTAAGTTAAACCACGTGTACCCAAGGTGAGACAAAGTTTCTTGTTTTATAACATTATTTTCTAAAAGTTTAGAAATAATACTTGCTTATAATGCTTCCATTTCCTTATTATGGAGAGGTACTCAACAGAGTCTAGGCATACCTCCAATTCATCTGTTATGCCAGAAATTCACTGCAGTGCATTGTCAATTAATTCTGGCTTTTTATGCTGAAACTAATCAACTGAGCAATCTAAATTTACCACAAGAATAATGTAAAAACGGTTTAATGTTTTCATTCAATATACAGTTGCTGACATCATGTCTCCCAAGCGTAGAACAAGTTTCTAACACAGTTCGCTTCTCTATTCCTTCTTGAAATAAAGAAAAAACCCAGCGAACGATTGCGTAAGGCTAAATCGACTAGAAATACAAATGTAACTATGGTAAATTAGTCACTCGAAAGAAAGAAACAATCGACACCCCGCTGGCAGCGAGGAAGTAACGCCTCTGAAACTCAGGCTATCTAGATTTTTAATATCAATCATCTTCAAGGAATTACACAACAAGTTGAAAGCAGCGTTGTCTGAAAATCAGTGAAAAAAATCACTAGCTCCAATGGGATTTCAACCCACCACCTTCGGGTAGGTGAGCAGCGGTCTCGTTATCCGAAGGTCGTGGGTTCAAATCCCATCTGATCAGTGACTTTTTTACTGATTTTTGTTATATACAACAATAATAGCTAGAAGGTAAATGTCACAGAAAACATATAGTTCGTTTTCTGTTGTTAATAACGACAACAATATTTTATTACAAGTAAATCAGGTTGATTGTAGAGAAAGAAATATATACTATTAGGAGTTCAGCTCTAATTTAAGAAACTAGTAACTGATGGTCCATTTTAGTTCTTTACTTTCTAGTATTTGTTGAGAGTACGAGATTCAGCTGTTCATCTGCCGCACGGAACAATTTAGGATTTTATGTCAATTGAGAAAGGAAATCAAAATTCTAAATAACGATTTATACTAACCGACTCCGTTTAAAAGCTAAATGCTGTGAATTTACGAGATAGGTAAACATTCGTTCAGACTTACTGACTTCGTTTAAAAGCTAAGAGATCCCAGCTTCCGAAATATGAAAGGAATTACTAAGATTTGTGGATTTAATATAAAAATTAAGGATATAGTTATTGGAACATTCAGGATACGGATAAACGTAATTAGATTTACGGGTTCAGTCTAACAGCTAATGTATTCTGTATACTGCCGACTCTCAAGATATAGAAGGAAGTAACTACTCTAATAGATGGAACCGACAACTTAAGATAATGGATCTTTCACTTAGAAATGAGTTTTTTCTAAAAAACATATCAATCAAAATATATGTAGCTATGAACACGTTGAAAGTTCTATATAACATTCTATAACAACGGACTTCGACATGCAGATGCAGTCAAGTCGAGTCTATCTAAACTGACTGACCAAGAAGCCAAACAAGGTCCCGATACCAGAGGTGCCTTTCGAGTCATAGCTCTATATATTGTCATACAGCGTTGGTTTCTACAATTGAAAATATATAGTAATTAATGGAAAGATAAATCACGCAAAGAAACAAACAGGCAGCTGATCAAGCTTGCGCTTAAAATTCATCTAGGGATTCAACATTCCGTGTTTCGTCCGGTAACCTATTTGAAGGAACTACCCAACTGTAATCCAGACTTTTGCTTTCAATTGTCAATTCTTAGATTTGGTAACGAGTTTAGAGTCGCACCTTTTTAAATAGTGCATCCTGATAGGTTTGCGAAATCTAGTGCTGTTGTGTTGGAGTCAGCGGCGTTCCCAGTCTTCTGGGGTGTGTCTTCCTTATTTGGATCTTTCGTTTCCTGTGACGTCAGTGGATGAATTCATCCCAGAATCCTTTGCAAAAGCCTTTTTTGTCCGGCGGTCATTTATTTCTTTGATATCTTGAGCGAAAAAACTGTCACAAATTACCTAGCAGGCACAAAAATATCTAATTTGGCAATCCCGAGAATCACAAATGAAAATGATCATCATCAGAGAGGTTAAACTCTGACAGAGTTCAACCTCTCTGATGATGATCATCTAGATCGAAACATTCTGATACATCACACGAATGAAAATCTGTGTAAGAACTGGTGAAATCCTGCTGAAATGGTGTACAGAAAACGGAGACTTTTCGGGGACTTATAGCTATTTATGGAAACGTTTTGCCAGATGTCTCGCGATTTCTTTTTTTGGTACCAGGGCTCCATGGCCTCGAAGCGAGACCTGTGGAAACGAGACTGTATTGGAGTCATTTTGTCGAACATCTGATACATCTGGATAGATTTAAATTTAACCCTTCTAGTAAGCAAATAATCTCAAACGTAATCTGTGCACGGAAAATGGAATCTATAGTCAAACCTCTAATAAGCGACCAGCTTTGCGGATGGGCAAGTGGCCGCTTAATAGATAGATGCCCGCCAGAAATTAGCAATGGGCATGGTCTCAACTGAAATTACCTCAAAATGCGTCTAGCGAATTTTAGGAGGAATTTGTGCTTGCAATAGATATAACACCAATGTGTTTCTATACATTTTTGATTTTAGCTCATCTTTTCATCAGTTTCAGCTTTGGGGAAAAAGCCATGCTAAATTCTCCCTGACCGTTTAATCGAGGTTAAAACAATAAGAAATCACTCGTGGGATGGCACGAAGGTGACCGCGGCCGCTTAATAGAGGTGACCGTTTGACAACTGGCCGCGCTAAATAGAGAGTGGCCACTTAAGGTGTCTGAACAAAGTTTCACAATTTTGAAAGAGGGCTACTCTTATTTAAAAAATCAGTTCAGTACACAAGCTTCAATATGAATTTATATTTAACTCAGTACTTAATATTCTGTTGCTAACTACATTTGCGGTGCAAACAATATTTTAATTATGTTTCCATGGCAACCATTGATATTAGGAAACCACCTTAATATTTTCAAAATATTAGGCATCCTCAAAATCTACTCAATAACTTTGCTTTAAATTTTGCGAAATTAAATATTAGAAGTTAAAACATTATCTCGTGCAAAATGATACATTGCTGACAGAGGCGTTTCAAGAAAAGTGACAAATAGTAACTTACGGTATTGAACCCCTTAAGTATTTTCCGTCTACCAGATTTGCGTCATATTTTTTTAAGGCATGTTCCAGTGCCAGTACCACTTCCTTCAAAATTTAACAAAAACGTATCGAGTAGATTTTGAGAAATTGCTGTATTTTTTCGATTCTAAAGGCTAATATTAGAGGTATTTTGTTGCCATAGTAACAGTACGGCATCCCATTACATAGCAAAATATCTCATTCTGATATGTCTCTATAACCTGTTGGAATATCTCAACGTTTTGAGTAAGAACTGAAGAGCTATCACATATACAAGTTTGATCCTTGTTTCAACCATTAATTGTGTTCAGACACCGAGGAGGAGGAGGCCGAGGAAGTCGCTTAAGAGAGGTTTGATTGTATTTGCAAATAACCTATATTGTCGACTCCTTTTCCCAGAAAGTACACATTCAGATCTATCAAGAACGTCGAACTCAAAGAGGACGACAAAATTGGATATCGCTTTCTTCTTGGGCTGGAAATGAAACGAACCACGGACAATAAAACTGTCATTCTATCTGAGTACGTCTATCAGAACTTCTCCAATGGTCAGCTGTGTTACCCCAGAGGATACCAGTGGAATAGAAACTCCAAAATATACTTCCTGGTGACTGTCAAGAACCAGGGAGCCTGGGTCCAACATCTGATCAATGATTTTAGCAGAATACTTGAAGAAACACGTGACCCTGGGATTCACTTGGTGATATTCGACTATCAGAGTCCTGATATGAACTTAGAAGAGTCTCTGAAGAGGAGCCCAATACCACGTGCACGCTATACAATTATTAAGGGGAACGGCGACTTCATAAAGACCAAAGCTTTTAATGCAGCGGCAGACTCCATCAGCAAACCCAATGATATCGTGTTCCTTCTCGACCTGCACCTGGAAATATCCAGTAACTTTCTCGATAGTGTACGAAAGGTAATAGTTCACATAAGACTATTAGAGCGGATTTCGCATGAGTGTCGATGCAATGACAATGATATTCAAATGACCTTTCTGCCAATCACTGGTTAAATACAGTGTGCTGCTATTGAATGGGTTTCCAAACAGCCTATCAGTGAAGCTAGAAGTTCGCGCTGAAGTGACTTCTAATGCGAATGACATGAGAATTACGAATGCAATGACAATGATATTCGAATGACCTTTCTACCAATCACTGGTTAAATACAGTGTGCTGCTATTGAATGGGTTTCCAAACAGCCAATCACTGAAGCTAGAAGTTCGCGCTGACGTGACTTCTAATGCGAATGACATGAGAATTACGAATGCAATGACAATGATAGTGCATTGGGTCACCGTTGTGATTGGTCAATACTTGAAACAATGTAAACCTATTGCAAATTTCATTGGCCGAAAAAGAGCTTTGGCATTCAATGACAATGATATGATGTTCACTGTTCGACAGTCATGCGAAGGCCACTCTATCTAACCATAGAATGCATTGGTTTGATGAGGAAAAAAGGATACGGCAGGAGGAGTCATCCCGAAATCACCCCCTCCCGCCCTGTGTTCTTTAATCATAAAGATATTGTCTGGAGTAATTTCCAAGTTGTTTGGTTTGTTCAATTTGTGTAAAAAAAGTTCTAAGTTCTAAGTTAAAATATTTTTGTTTTGGCTGTAGTAACCATGGGCGCCAATTAAAAAGCACGTGACTAAAATATGTTTTCCATCGTGTTATGTACACCATATTTTCTCACTTATAAGACGTAGCATTTGTTCACGTAGTTTAAAAAGTTGTCAATTTTAGGACCCATTTACATGAGAGTTTTCGTCCCGGGAAGATTTTCGTCCCGGGATGAGTTCATCTCAGTATCTGTTCGTTTACATGAGTGGTTCCATCCCGTCATCCCGGGAAGAAAGTCATCTCACCCGAGACGAACTTCATCCCGCCCGAGACGAAATTCATGTCACCTGTGCCTTGATTGTTTGGGTTTTGTGTCGCCTCGTCCTGGGATCGAAAACCAAAAATTGTTTACATGGAACATTCATCCCGGGAAGACTGTTTACATGGAATTTTTTGTTGCGTTTCGTCCCGGGATGAGTTTCCATCCTAGTGCTTAGGAAAGAGTTGAAATAATCCCGAGATGAACTCATCCCGCCCCGAAACCATGTAAACAGCAACAATGGAATGAGCAGATACGGAGATAAATGCATCCGGGGACGAAAGTCATCCCGGGACGAAAACTCTCGTGTAAACGGGCCCTTAGAATTGTAAAGGTTGGGGTGTGGCTTATTGGTGCATATTTTCAGATTTTTTTCCTTATCAAAAATTCTCACAGCTCAAGTTCACGGCCGAAATAAACAATAAGTACCACGATCATTCATTTTATCAGATTTGATGCTTCTGAAAAGAATCAGTTGTGCTTGGAGTTGTTACAGCTCAGTTACTCCTCAGGCTTGCTGTCCATTTTGAACTCCTTGTCCAGGATATCTCTGTGTCAAATAAGATGTTGAAAAGTTGGCTTTGTCTCATTGGTGCAACTCTTAGAAACTTCCATATGCTTCTCAACAGATGTTTTTGCTTACCCGAGGGAACTAGCGTGACCGTAGGCCCAATATAATCTTTAAAACCAAAGTTGGGAAGATTTTTTCTATGCTTCTGCTACATGCGCGCCGCCAGAATCTAATCAATAATTTGTGTCCGGAAACAAATTCTCCTGTTTCCGCTTAATTCACGCTTCGATGCGCACACTGGTGCACAGTATGTTTTAAGTACGTGTTCATGACCAATAACAACGCGCGTACTATCTGAAAGATATAACAATATTTTTTATCTCTCTACAGCACTGTATAAAGGGCAAGCTGGCCTATACGCCCATTATTTCGAGACTACATTGCGGAAAATCTGCGGCTATTCCGGGCGGCTTCTGGGA
>JAOBYG010159977.1:0-18285 GCA_025403545.1 Epizoanthus stellaris
CAAGCGCAGGGCTACCACCGGTGGGTTGAGACTCTCCTGCCAGACGTCGGTTGGGTCTTCAGTGATCCCCTTTCCAGCCACCATTTCGTGCCCGCGACCTATGTCCGCCTCGATTCAGAGAAGCTGCACCTAGAGCAGGGGACCGAGGGGTTGTTGCTCGAACGTCAGGATGCCCTGGCGGCGGTGGATCTCTATCCTCTAGGTACAGCTGGGGTGCGCGGATTGCGCAATAGCGATCGCCAGCTCGCCGCTTCGGTGCGCGTCACCGTCGATTCCCCGCTTGGCGGGATGGCGGTACTCGAGACCAGCTCGCGACGATGGCGGCACGCTCTGATCTCGGGCCAGGCGACCTTTGTGGGCTTACCAGCTGGCGATTATCGATTACGCCTATTGGTCGCTGGTACTCTGCTCGAGCGATCGCTCAGCCTCGGAGGGCGGGAGAGGACGACCCTCTTCTTGACCCTGCCAGGCGCGACTGTGACTGACCTCGATCTTGGTCAGCCTTCCACGACTCAATCACGATGGAGCTCTCGATGATTCCCTCAAAGCGCCTCCTTAAGCCGGAGAGTCTCGCCTTCTGCGGCCTCTGCGCCATCCTCCTCGCCGCTCTTTTTGCCTCGGGCTGCGGCTACGCGCTGATTGGCAAAGCGAGCAATATCCCCGAAGATATCCGCAAGATCTACGTCGAGCCGCTGGTGAACCAGACTTCTCGTCAGCAGGTCGAGCAGATTCTGACCCAAGCGATTACCGACGAGCTGGTGACCCGCCGACGTTTCGAGGTCATCAATGATCTTGCCTCGGCCGATGCGATCCTACGCGGCAGGGTGCTGAGCGTCGCGGTGCGTCCGGTCACTTTCGATACCGATGGCCTGGCAGATAATTTCGAGATCTCGATCAATGCCGATATGCGATTCGAGCGGCCGGTCACGGGCGGCGATACTGAGCCGGAGGTGATCTGGCAGAATGCTCGCTATGTCTTCAGGCAGGACTATCCATTGGAGAATGTCGGCACATTGAGCTTCTTCGACCGAGAGAATCTGGCGATCGAGGAAACCTCGACGCGCTTCGCCGAGACGCTGGTCACGGATCTGCTCGAAGGCTTCTGAGCTCCTTCCGCTGAAGGCCAGCAGCTCTGGCCCGCTCGGCCCATGCATGAAAAAGGCTCCGCGATCGCGGAGCCTTTTCTATTTTGCTTCGAGCTCATTCTCCGCCAGGGAGAATGCCGAAGAGGGGGCGCGTCAACCCAGGGCCGAGACGGCGCGGCTCAGGCGGGATTTGGTCCGCGCCGCGGCGTTTCTGTGGATCACACCCTTTTGTGCGGTGTGATCCACCAAGCTGAGGGTGGTGCCGAGCAGCTCGCGGGCGCTATCAGCGTTGCCTTCGATGATCGCTTCGCGCAGGCGTTTGACGGCAGTGCGCATCCGGGTACGGTGGGTGCGATTGCGCAGGCGGCGGATCTCGGATTGGCGAATGCGCTTCTCAGCGGATTTATGATTGGCCATTTACTAGGATGTCCTCGTGCAGAAATTGCTCGGGCTCGAGCCCGGATCATCGATGAAAAATGCGGATTCAGGATTCAGGGAGATTAAGGCTGAGGCGGGAAGATTGGCAGCGGCGGGGAAGAGCCGGAAGCGCCAGATTATAGGAATCTCAGCAGCCGACGTCAAACCCGAGGTCTTGAAGCCTCTGAAGGGCCAGAAGAGCTTCGTCTGTGCCGCCGTAGCCGCAAGCCACGCCACGAAGTTCTTCGATACCGGCGTCTCGGTTACCCAGCTCGAGCAGGGCATAGGCTTTCTTCAGACGTGCGCTGGCGGCTCGATCCGAATCTTCGAATTGCTCCAGCACTTCATCGTAGCGTTCCACTGCCTGTCGAAAGCGCCCTTGGCGGTAATAACATTCGCCGAGCCAGTAGGTGGCGTTGTCGGCCAGGGCGGTCTGGGCATGATCGTCCAGATATTGCCGGAAGCCGAGAATCGCCAGATCCAGATTGCCGGCCACATAGGCGTTGTAGGCGCTGTCATAGACGACTTGCGGATCCGAGGAATCAGAGGTCATGGCCCTGACCGGAGGAGTCGGTGAGGGGCGTTGCCGGCGCGCTTCCTCCGCGGCGCTACGCACCGCTTGCAGCTCTTGATTGGTGGCCGCAATCTGCTGCGCCAGCTGCGCAAGGCGAAAATTCGTATCTTCGAGCTTGGCCTGCAGGCGTTCGATTTGCTCTGTCAGCTCACCGACATCAGTGCCGAGATCGGTCTGCGATCTGACTAGGCTACTCAGGCGATCATCCAGGCCGACCTCGAGGCGAGCCAGATCCTCTGCCCGGGGCGATTCCTTTTTCAGCTCGAGAAGCTGAACTTGGACGTCGCGGAGCTGTGTCTCCAAGCCATCGAGGTCGCTCGATGAAAGACAGCCGAAGGTCGACATCGCTATGAGAACGATGCCGACCCACTCGGTGACTTGCACGGCGTACGCCCCAACAACGGAGCGTCTCCGTTTCAAGTTGTGATCTCCAGGCTGACCGTCAGCGTTGACCGGAGATCACAAATTGGGCGCGTCGATTTTGCTGCCAGCAAGCTTCGCTGCTCTCGGTGCAGAAAGGACGATCCTCGCCGTAGCTGATGCTCCTGAAGCGATTCTTATCGACGCCCAGGGAAACGAGGTAGTCCACGGCAGTGACAGAGCGACTCTCGCCAAGAGCGAGGTTGTATTCGTTGGTGCCACGTTCGTCGCAATGACCGCCGACGTTGAAGGTGAACCCACGCCCTTCGGAGGAGTTCATGAACTCTGCATTTTTGGCCAGGCGCTCGCGCGCATCTGAACGCAGGTCATATTTATCAAAGTCAAAGAAAACGTCGCCGATCAGGCCTTGATTGCGCAGATCTTTCTCGATCTCTTGGATCGACTTGGGCGGCTTTTTTTCTGTTTCGTCGACGACCGGGGCCGGTTTCGGCTTATCCGGGACATCGGTCGGCGGCGGAGCCGTGTCGGTGGTTTGCGGCGGCGGCTGGATAACGGGATCATCCTTTGGGCAGCCGGTGGTGAGCACGGCGACACATAGGAAAGCTGCCAGCACGGTCCATTTCCGATCCATACGCATTCTGGGGAGACCTCCTCGATGGTCTTAGACGATGTCGAGCTTCGGTTCTGCGAAAAGATAGCAGAATCTATGCCAGGTCTCAATAGCGCAAGGGCGTAAAACAGCCGATCTGATCGGCATTTACCTCACTTTCGCCCTGATCAGACCGCATCTGGCTGGATCTGCCTCGAAGGTCTTCACCGCGGAGGAAAATTCGACCACGAAGGTGAGGAGGAGTTTCCTTGATGAGTGAGCTGCCGCCAGTCGCTACCGTCGGCCCGCATGACATGGATCTGACTCGTGCCGGCGCTGCGTACGGTGAAAGCGATTCTGCTGCCATCCGGCGAGAAGGCCGGCTCTTCATAGCTATCGGGGCCGTTGGTGAGCAGCAAGGTCTGCAAATCGACGAGGCTGGTCACTGCGATTTTGAATTTTCGGCCATGGCGGCTGGCGTAGGCGATGCGAGTGCCGTCAGGGCTCCAGCTAGCACCTTCGTTGTAATTGCCTTCAAAGCTGACCCGGCGCACATTGGAGCCGTCTGCATCCATGACATAGACGCTCGGCCGACCGGAACGGCTGGAGGTGAAGGCGATCTTGCTGCCATCCGGGCTCCAGGCGGGATTGGTATCGATGGCCCGCGAATTGGTCAGCCGCTTCGGAGTCTGGCATTGCAGCTCGCAGGTATAGATATCGACATTCGAACCCTGGCTCGAAGCGAAGGCGAGGCGCTGACCATCAGGGGCGAAGGAGGGCGAGAGGTTCAGCGTGCCTTCACGATAAATAGGCACCTTATTGCCGGACGCCAAGTCGACGTAATAGAGACCCGGAGGCCCTGAGAAATAGGACATATAGGCGATCGTGTCGCCCTTGGGGCTCCAGGAGGCGTAGCCGCTATTCGACTTATGGCCGCTGATGCGGCGCTGATTGCGACCGTCATAATCCATCAAATAGAGCTCTTCGAAGCCATCGCGATCACTCTGGAAGGCGAGGGTGGTCAAGGCCTGGCTGGGCGAGTTGGAGAATTGCCAGTGGATCGCGTCGGCAAGATAGTGAGCGACCAGCCGCGCTTGGTCGAGGGTGCCGCGATAACGCTTGCCGAGCACCGATTGGCGGCTCGGCAGATCGTAGACCCAGCCGTCGAGTGTCAGGCGGTCGTCTTCACGCTTGATCTCGGTGAGCAGTACCACCTGATTGCCGAGCGAGCGGTATTGATCGAAATCCTGATCGCGGTTGCCGGTCAGGACCAGAACCGAAAGCTCAGTCGTCCCCTGGACATTGAACAGGATCATCTGCTCGAGATCCTCGCGCAGCGTCTGCTCGACTTCCCGTGCTGCTTGTAAGGCGTCACCGGTGAGCGATGGGTCGATTTTGGCTTGCGGGAAAGCCATGCGCACTTGCGAGCGGCCGCGACCATCGATGACGATATCCGCTTCGTCGCCGCTCAAGCCGCCGTCCGTCGGTGGTTGGGCGGGTTGCTGGGCCGACCCGATGCTGACGGTGAGCAGCAAGAGGGAGGCAAAAAGCAGCACAGTTTCGAGAAGAGGGTAGGGGAATCGAGACATTTCGAGGGGCTCCCGTCGTCGGAGTTGCGTGATCTGGATCACTTCACCACCAAATTGATGCCGAGAAAATCGCGCTTATAGCCTTTGGGCAATGGTGGTAGCGGCGAAGAGGCTTCGACGGCCCGCAGCGCGGACTGATCGAAAGATTCATCGCCAGAAGATTGGCGCAGAATCAGGTCTTTGACCGTGCCGTCCTTTTCGATGCGGAAATGGACGCGGGCGTCTTTGATCTCACCGCCTACAGGTGGCCGAGTCCAATTGCTGCTGATTCGGCCGACGATCAAATCGAGGTAGTAGCCGTAGGTGAAATTCGGATCCTCAACGCCGAGAGTCGCCTCATTGGTCGAAGCTCCGAGCGGATCGCCGAAAGGCGAGCCCTGGCGTTTCGGAATCGGTGCCGCGGGCGGTGGTGGCGCCGGAGCCGGCTTGATCGGCGCCGGTTTTGGCGGCGGCTCGGGTATCTCCTTGGGCTTCGGCTTGTGCTCTACGAGCGTCGGACGATCGGGCTCCGGTTCCGGCTTCTTCTCTGGCGGCGGTGGTGGCGTCGTCTTGCGTTCGGGTTCGGGTTTGGGCGGCGGTGGCGTCGGCTGCTCCTCGCCCAGGGCCTTGGGCGAGACCACGGTCACCGCTACATAGTCGAAGCGTTCCGGCGGCTCGGCGAGCAACGCCGGCAAAAAGACAAAAAAAACGCCGAGAGTGCTGTGGCCGATGATGGAGAGAAAGTAGTGGCGTCGACGCTCCGCTGCCGTCGTTCGGTGTTGGCGTTCGATGAGAACGTTGTTGAGCGTCGTCGCCATCTATCGGAACATTCGCGGGGTTAACGTGGCGGATTATTGGGGCGGGCACCGGCCCGGCTTGTTTCGTGTCCGAGGTTTCTCGGCAGGCAGGGTTTGAGGTTCGCGGCCTCAGGACTCATTCTGGATCTCTTCGGCCACCAGGCCGATATGGTGAATGTCTCCCGCCTTCAACATGCCGATGATCTCGATGAATTGACCGTAGCTGATATTGCGATCGCCCTTGATGAAGACCTGTTTGTCTTCACGCGCTTCGAGCAGCGCCGCGAGACGCTCAACGAGCTTCGACGGATGGATCGGCTCATCACGGATCCAAACGTTGCCGTCGGTTTTCACCGTCAAGATCATCGGATCGTCGATCCGCATCGGAATCTCGTCCGCCGAAACGGTCTGCGGCAGGTTGACCTCGACGCCTTGATGCAGCATTGGCGCGGTGATCATGAAGATGATCAGCAGCACCAACATCACGTCGACGAGCGGCGTGACGTTGATGTCTGCCATCGTGCGGTCGTCGTGTTCGCCGTCGTCGAGGTGAAAGGCCATCGTCGCTCCGGAGATTTGAGGCCCGTCGGCTTCAGGTAAAGTTCCGCTCGGTCAGATTCATGAATTCGAGCACGAAGTCCTGCATATCTGCTCGCATCTGCCGCAGCCGAGTGCCGAAATAGTTGAAGCCGACCAGCGCCGGGATGGCGGCGGCGAGGCCGGCCGCCGTATTGACCAGGGCTTCGGCGATACCGGGGGCCACCGCGGTGATCGAAGTCGAGCCGGAGAGGCCGATATTGTTGAAGGCCACCATGATGCCCCAGACCGTGCCGAGGAGTCCGATGAAGGGCGCAGCGGCGGCGGTGGTAGCGAGAAAAGACGTGCCCTTGCTGAGGACGGAAAGCTCGACGCCGATGGCGCGGCGCAGGCTACGTTCGACGCCCTGCAACGACTTGACGCGGAATTGCTGGCCCTGTGGCTCTTGGCCTTCTGCGCGCGCCCGCTCTTGCGCCGCTTTGACCTGTTGGTCGATCTCGGCATAGCCGGAGCGAAAGAGGCCGACCATCGGCGTATTGGTGAGGCGGCCGGCGGCAGCGTTCACTTCAGAGAATCGCGTCGAGCGCCGAAAGACCTCGAGGAAGTCTTCGCCATCGCGATCGGCGCGGCGATATTGCAGCGCCTTGCTGATCATGATCGCCCAGGATGCCACTGACATCGCGGCGAGTACGAAGAAGATGAACTTCGCCTCGGGCCCAGCTCGCCAGAAGAGCTCGAAAATGCCGGGGCCTTGAGCTTCCGTAAGCGCGAGGGCAGAAAATTGCAACATCTGATGTCCTGACTCGGATATGGGGGCGGGGATTGGGGGCGAATCAATGAGCGGAGACGGATGATTCCGCTGTGCTGGTCGGGGCGGTGTGCTGATCGACGAGCGATCGGCTACACGGTCTCCATTCGGCGCGAATGTAGCACGTCCCAAGAGCCGGTGTCCACCGCCTCAAGTCGCCTGACTTCGGCGCCAAGTCTTTGAAGAGAAGCAATTTAGCGACCGAGCGCTGGTTTCCCCGAGGCGGCGCCCACGGGCTGGCTGAAGCGCCTTGGCCAGCGTCCGTGATAGCTTCTCCGCCCGGCTCCGCCTCTTTGACCGGCCGCCATCGAGAATCCGACTCCGGCACTCGATACGAGCTGCCCGAAGCCGCGGCCGACGCGCCCGTGGAGCCGAGCCTTGGACCTACCTCCAACACTTTCCCGTTGGCCTTAGAACTCTCAGTGGAGAAAGCGATGAAGATCGCCGTTTGCATCAAACAAGTTCCTGATACCGAAGCGCGTTTGCGGGTGGCCAAAGATGGCCGCTGGCTCGACGAAGAAGATCTCAAATACCGGACCAACGAGAGCGACGAGCATGCCATCGAGGAAGCTCTGCAAATCGCTGGCAAGACCGACGGCGAGGTGATCGTCGTCAGCCTCGGGCCGGAGCGCGCCAAAGAAGCTTTGCGCAAGGCTCTGGCGCTTGACGCGGCGCGCGCCGTACATCTTGTCGACGACGCTTTCCAGGGTGGCGATGCCGCCGCCACCGCCCGCGCCCTGGCGGCAGTGATCCAGCAGGAAGGTGTCGATTTGGTGCTGACCGGCTCGCAATCCGACGATGTCGGCTATGGCGCAACTGCCTCGATGCTGGCCGGTCAACTCGGCTGGCCCCACGCTTGGCTGGTCATGGGTCTGGAGGTCGAGGAAGACGGCGCCAGTGCCAAGGTCACCCGCGAAATGGAAAGCGGTATGAACGAGATCTTCCGCGTGCAGTTGCCGGCGGTGATCGAGGTCCAAGCCGGCATCAACCACCCGCGCTATCCGACCCTGCGCGGCATCATGAAGGCCAAGAAGAAGCCGATGTCGACACCGACCCCGGCAGAGCTCGGCCTCGAAACCTCAGATGTCGGCACGGCCGGCTCGCGCATCGAGATCGTCGATGTGGCGTTCCCGGATACTGGAGCTGGCGCCGAATTATTCGAAGGTGACGTGGCGACCGCGGCCGCAGCTTTGGTAGAGAAATTGCAGAAAGAAGTGAGGGTTCTCTGATGCCGAAGACGATCTGGGCCATTCTGCAACAGCGCGAAGGCAAGCTCCATCGCAGCTCCATCGAAGCGATTGCCGCAGCGCAGCAACTTGCCGCGGCGCACGGCGGTGGTCGAGTCGACGCGATTCTGCTCGGCGGCGACAATGCCGCCGCGCTGGTCGATCAGGTGGCGGCATACGAGCTCGGCGCCATTTACGCCGTTCGCCACGCCGCCCTCGATCACTACACCCCGGGCGGTTATTTGGGCGTTTTGAGCTCGGCGCTCAAAGCTGCCGCCCCGGATTTCGTGGTGCTACCCCATACCTATCAGACAGTAGATTTTGCGCCGCGCCTGGCGCAACAGATCAACGCCGCCTATCTACCCGAGGTCATCGGCCTCGAAGAGGCAAACGGCGAGCTGCTCTACCGCCGCCCGATCTTGACCGGCAAGCTGCAAGCTCGAGTGCGGGTCAAAGGTGAAGGCGCGGTGGTCATGACAGTGCAGAGCGGTGCTTTCTCAGCCGATACGGCGCAGGCAGGCTCGGCAGCTGAAGCCACTTTGCCGGCGGCTGGCGAGCCGGCCCCGGATCGCGAGCTGCTCGGCGTTGAGCAAGTGGGCGGGGACCAAGTAGATCTTTCCAAGGCCGACATCATCGTCGCCGTGGGTCGCGGTATCGGCAAGCCCGAGAATCTGCCGCCGATCGAAGAGCTGGCTCGCGTGCTGGGCGCTGATATCGGTGCCAGCCGTCCGGTGATCGACAATGGTTGGCTGCCGCGTGATCGTCAGATCGGCTCCTCGGGACAAACCGTGGCGCCGAAGCTCTATCTCGCCCTCGGGGTCTCGGGCGCGATCCAACACTTGGTGGGAATGAAGGGCGCCAGCTGCGTGGTCTCGATCAATAAGGACGCCAGCGCGCCGATCTTCAATGTTTCACGCTATGGCATCGTCGGCGATTTGCTCGAAGTGGTGCCGGCTTTGACCGCAGCCATCCGCGCCGTTAAATCCTGACGGCCCGGCCGCCGTGTCCTGGCGGCCCGGCCGTCGTGTCCTGGCGGCCCGGCCGTCGTGTCCTGACGGCCCGGCCGTCAAGTCCTGGCGGCCCGCGTCGACACTTGATTTTGGGACCCTCTGCCGTGATCAATCGGCGGCGGGATTCCTGCTACGATCCCGGCTAGATGGACGCCCTCCAAGTTTCCCGCCACGCCGAGCTTCAAGGCAAAACTGTGCGCCGGCTGCTACGCCGCGGCGGCCGCGGTCGAATCGCCAAGATTCTGGCCAAGATGCGCTTCGAAGACGTTGCTGTGATGCTGCGTGGCTTCACGCCGGCAGAGCAATACGAGATCTTCAAGATCTTGATGGTCGACTTTCGAGATCAAGCAGGCGCGGTTCTGATCGAGCTCGACCCGCCATCACGTCGCGGCATTCTGGAGCAACTAAACGCCGAAACTGTGGCCGAGTTGCTATCGACGGTCAATAGTGACGACGCCGTCTTCATCCTCGACTCGCTACCCGAGGATCTGCGCGAGCAAGTGATAGCGATCGTCGATTTGAACGAAGAAAAATTCGGTGACGTCCAGGCTCAGCTGGTCTACGGCGATGATACGGCCGGTCGCATCATGGATACCGAGCTGATGGCGCTCTTGGAAGGGGTGACCGTCGGCGATGCGGTGGCCAATATGCGCCAATTCGCCAAAGACGTCGACATGATCTCCTACCTCTATGTAGTCGATGATCATGGACGGCTGATCGGCGTCACACCGTTGCGCAGCCTGTTGCTCGCGGATCCGGAGGTCACTCTCAGCCAAGTGATGAGCCCCTCGGTGATCCAGGTCCATACCTCGACCGATCAGGAAGAAGTGGCGCAACTCGCCTCGCGCTACGATCTGCTAGCCATTCCGGTCACCGACGACGAGCATCGATTGGTGGGAATCGTCACCATCGACGACATCGTCGACATCTTCAAAGATGAAGCCAATGAAGACTTCTACAAGATGGCTGGTACCTCCGACGATGAATTGGTCTATCAAGACCGCTCATTCAAAGTCGCCGGCCTCCGTCTGCCGTGGATTCTCTTCAATTTGGTCGGTTTATTGGCCGCGGGCGTGGTCGTCACCCGCTTCGAGGAGACGTTTCATCTGACGATCCTGGTCGGCTTCATTCCGGTGATCATGGGCATGGCTGGCAATATTGGTTCCCAGACCTCGACCATCGCCGTTCGCGGTCTGGCCACCGGACGCTTAGAGCTGACCTCCGATCAGATTCGCAAATTTACCTGGCAGCAGGTGAAGGTCGGCGCGCTTTTGGGCGTCGCGTGCTCGACGATAGTCGCGCTGACAGCATATTTCATGGGCACGCCGACGACGGTGCCGATCGCGGTGGGCATCTCGCTATTTTTGACCGTTCAGCTGGCGAGCTTGACTGGTGTCTTGATTCCAGTGCTCTTCCATCGCCTCGGCTTCGATCCGGCGGTGGCGTCCGGACCGTTGGTGACGACCTCAAATGACGTGCTCGGCATTCTCATCTATTTCACGATGACCTACGCCCTTTTCCAGGC
Source organism: Epizoanthus stellaris (assembly GCA_025403545.1). Taxonomy (NCBI): domain Eukaryota; kingdom Metazoa; phylum Cnidaria; class Anthozoa; order Zoantharia; family Epizoanthidae; genus Epizoanthus; species Epizoanthus stellaris. The sequence continues at coordinate 10,518 of JAOBYG010159977.1, forward strand.
TTTGGGAGTGTGATCCACCGCTGATGAAATTGCTCGAAGCCGAGGCATTCGTACTCGATGTATTCGACCTCGGCGAGCGCGATCGCATCGTCACCTGGCTCTCGGTGGAGCATGGCAGAAAGCGGGGAGTGGCGAAGAGCGCTCGCACGAAATTCAGCCGCTTCGCTGGCCACCTTCAGCCGCTGGCCAAAGTCGAAGTGCGGTGGCTGGAGAAGCCCGGACGTGAGCTCGTCCGCATTCGAGATGTTTCGTTGCTGCGTCCGGCCGAAGGTCTGGATGATCTGGAAGGTCTGCTCTTGGGCGCCTATCTGGCCGAGCATATGAGCCAATTTGCTCAGGAGGACGACCCGTCCGGGCCGCTTTTTCGCCTGCTCGAATCGACGCTTATCGCGCTCGCCGCTGGCACCTCGCGGTCTCTCGCCACCCGCTATGTGGAGATTTGGGTGCTGCGTCTTCAAGGTCTTCTGCCGGCGCCCTTTGAATGCCCGCTCTGTGGCAGACCGCTCGAGGATCGGGCGGCTTTTCTCGAGTCGGAGGCGGCGATCGTCTGTTTGGACTGTGCTGACGGTCACAGCTTTTCGGTGATCGATGCCGCGGCCATGGACTTCTTACGCCGCAGCGCGCGGGAGAATCTCGAATCGCTGGCTGCTCATCCGCCCTCTGATGCCGCGATCCGCCGGGTCGAGGAGCTTTGTCGCCATATTCGACGCAATTTCTTGGAAGCCGAGCTGCGCAGCTATGGCGTCATGCGCGAGACGCTCGCGGGTCTCTGATCGTTGCGACTCGGCTGCTGGGCTTGCTTGGCCTCGACAGAACGCACTACAGTGCTTGAGGCACCATGACGACTCTTCAGAATGTGATCGAGAAGCTGACTGGTTTTTGGCACGAGCAGGGCTGTGCTGTCTTGCCGCCTTGCACTTTCGAAGTGCCCTTGGGATTGCTCCATCCGGAGGCTTTTTTTCGTCTTTTGGATCCGGAGCCTTGGCGCGCTGCATTCGTGCAACCGATCAGTCGCCCAGCTGACGCGCGAGGTGGCCGTCACCCCTACCGCGTGGCCCGCCACCTGCAATTGCAAGTGGTGTGGAAGGAAATCGACGCCCGGGCGCCCCGGGACCTGATGCTACAAAGCCTCGAGCGCATGGGCTTCGACCTGGCCGAGCATGATGTGAGATTCATCGACCAGCGTCTCGATATCGACGCGGCCGAGATTCGTGGCCGCGGTTGGCGTCTGGTGCTCGACGGTCTGCGTCTTGGGCGTATCTCATTCTTGGATAGTGTGGCCGGCGAGCCGCTCGTCAGGCCGAGCGTCGAGCTCTCTTATGGCGTCGAGCTGCTGGCCATGGCACAGGCTGAAGCTGCGGATATATTCGCCGTCCCGTGGCTTGGCTCAGGCGGTCTCGAAGTGAGCAGCAGCGGTAGCGATGAAGCTCGAAACGGCTCGTTTCGTGAAAGTGCGCCCGAGGCAGGCCGCGCCAAGCGGCGGGAGGGCGAAGAAGAGCTGCATACCTATGTCGTCGAGATTGCCAACGTCGCTTACCTTCGTCAGGCGATCGACGGTCTGGACCGCGAAGCCCTGCGTTGTATCGAAGCGGGCTTGCCACGCATCGCCTATGAGCAGGCGATGCGCATGCTGCCGCTGCTCGACGTGCTCGAAACGAGAGGTGATTTGAGCCTGCCGGAACGCAGACATTGGCTGGCTGAGATTCGCTCACGGGTCCTCGAAGCGGCGCGTGCCTATCGCGGCAATATCGAAGACAAGAAGCCGCTGCGGCAAGAGGATGCTACTGAAAAGACGACGCCAGAACCGGCGCCTCAAGAGACGCCAGAAGAGGACTCGGGGGCTGCCTCGCGCAGGGCGGAAGAGGTTGAGGCTCCGGCCAAGCGAAAACGGAAGAAGCGACCGGAAAAGAAAAAAGGCAGCCCCAAGCCGTCAGACGGGCAGGGTGCATGATGGCGGAATTTCTGCTCGAGATTCGTTCGCAGGAAGTGCCGCCCCGATGGCTCGAGCAGTTGATTCGTCAGGTCACGGTGCGGCTCTTCGAAGAGCTGACCAGTCGCGGAATTTCTTTCGCTGAGATGTCGACCATCGCGACGCCGCGCCGGATCGCGCTCTCGGTGCGGGATTTGTTGGAGCAGGAGCCGGAAAAAGAACGACTCGAGCTCGGACCGGCCGGCGAAGTGGCGTGGGATGAGGAGGGCGAGCCGACGCAGGCGGCGCTCGATTTTGCTGCGGAGTTAGGTATTGAAGTGGCGGCGCTCGAGCGTCGGGCGACCGAGCGTGGGGAGCATGCGGCCCACATCACGATCGAGCCAGGCCGGCAGATTTCTCAGGTTCTCGAGTCGCTCTTGCCGCGGCTGCTGGCTGAAGCGAGCGCGCGGATTCCCAAGGTCGGTGGCGGCTCCTGGCCACGGCCGGTGACCGGGCTCTTGGCGCTCTTCGAGGGTGAGGTTCTGGCGCTCGAGCTCGACGGAATATCGGCTGGGAGCAAGAGCGTTGGCCATCCGATTTTTTCGCCCGAGAGCTTCGAAGTCGAGAATTGGCAGGATTACCTCGCACGGCTCGAAGAGCGGCAGATCGTCGGTGCGCTCGAGCAACGCCGGGTTCGCTTGAGCTCGGCCGTAGAGCGACGGGCTCAGGAGCTTGGCGGTGAGGCTCTCAGGGCGCCTGGACAGCTCGGTCGCTGGGCAGCCTCATGCGAGATTCCGGGAGTTCTCGACGGCGACTTGCCTCCGGAGGCTCTGGCATTGCCCGCGGAGTTGCTACGCACCGTGCTCGCCGAGCGTCAGGACGCAATCGCCCTGGGACGGGGCGGCGAGATCTTGCCTTTCTTCCTCGCCGTCATGGACCGGGCCGAAGATCCGAAAGGGCGAGTTCGTGGCGGCCGCCAGCGCGCGGTCGCTGGGGATCTACTCGACGCCCTCTTCGATTATGAACGCGATCGGAGCGTGCCGCTGGTCAAGCGGCTCCGTCGGCTTGAGCAGCTCACCTTCCACGAGCGACTCGGCACCTATGCCGAGAAAGGGCAGCGCCTGCGCGAGCTGGTCGGCGTTGCCTGTGAAGAGCTCGGCTGGCAAGACGTGGCCGAATATGCGCTCGAAGCGGCGACCTTGGCGAAGGCTGATCTGACGACTGCTGCCGTCGGTGCCTATCCTGATCTGCATGGAGTGCTCGGCGGTGTCATGGCCCGAGCCGAAGGCTACGTCGAGCCGGTCTGGCAGGCGATTTATGACCATACCTTGCCACGCCAAGGCGCAGACGCGACGCCGCGCCAGCGTGCGGGGCAAGTGCTGGCGGTGGCGGACCGACTCGGTACGCTGGTTGGCTTCTTCGGCCTCGATAGCGAAGCTTTGACCTCAGAGGGGCGCGCTTCTTCTGGCGATCCACGGGGCTTGCGACCACTGGCTACCGGCCTGCTGCGGCTGGTGATCGAAGGCGGCATGGATTTGGACCTGGACTTGCTCGCAGCGCGCGCGGTCTTGCTCTATGGCGATCGACTGGATCATGACGCGGAGTCCATCTTGCGTCGGCTCCAGGCCTTTCTCGACCGCCGCCTCGATCATCTACTCGGCGCCCGCGGCTACGGTGCTGACGAGATCGAGGCTGCCAAGGCTGTCGGCACCCGTGATCTGCCGGATCTGCTCAGCCGTCTCGAGGGCCTGCGTGAGATGCGAGGTCGCGTCGAGCTGCGGCAATTGGTGTCGACCGCTCGACGCATCAGCCGCATGGTCCACGGTGCGCCAGAAGGGGAAATCGACCTCGAGCTCTTAGCCAGCGGCGCTGAAAGCGAGCTCAAAATCGCCCTCGATATTGTCGCGCCCGAGGTCGAGTCAGCGGTCTCTACCGCGGATTATGCTGGAGTGATCCGCCAACTGGCGGCGCTGGTGCCAGCGCTCGATCGTTTCTTCGCCGAGGTTTTGGTGATGGACGAAGATGAAGCCAGGCGGGTCCACCGCTTGGCCTTGCTGCAAGCTGCTCGACGCCTATGCTGGCGTATCGCGCGTCTCGGCGCTCTCGACCCTGATGCTTTCGAAGCCTCGTCGGTCGAGCCGAACCCACAGTCGACAAAGATCCCGCCATGGCTCGAATCCACATCCTCGAAGACCGACTGATCAGCCAGATCGCTGCCGGCGAGGTGGTCGAAAGGCCGTCCTCTGTCGTCAAGGAGCTGGTCGAGAATGCATTGGATGCTGGCGCCTCTGAAGTGACGGTCGAGCTCGAAGCCGGCGGCAAGCGGCGCATCGTGATCACAGATGACGGCACGGGCATGGGCGCTGACGACGCGCTTCTGGCCTTTGATCGCCATGCGACAAGCAAAATCAATTCCTTCGATGATCTCGAACGCGTGGCAACGCTCGGTTTTCGCGGCGAAGCTCTGGCATCGATCGCCGCTGTGGCGCGGGTCGAGCTACGCACCGCGGAGCAGGCCGGTGACGCTCAGCGGGTACGCATCGAAGGCGGACGTGTTCGCAGCGTCGAGCCGATCTCACATCCGAAAGGCACACGACTCGAAATCGCCTCGCTTTTCTTCAACGTGCCGGCGCGACGCAAATTCCTCAAGCAGCCTCAAACCGAGCTGCGGCGCGCGGTTGAAGTGGTGCAAGGTTATGCGCTAGCCCATCCGGAAGTGCGTTTCACGCTTTCGAATGATGGCCGGGCGATTATCGAAACGCTGCCCGCGAGCGCTGATATCGAGGGTCTTCGTGAGCGCTTGGCGCAGGTCTTCGGCCGTGACATGGCCTCCGAGCTCACCGAGATCCCGCTCGAATTCATCGGCGAAGAAGAGGCGATCACCGGTTTCATCGGCTCGCGTCGAGCGCGTTCCGGCCGCCGCCTTTTTCTCTATGTCAATCGCCGCCTGGTCCGTGATCGCATCTTGCTGGCTCGTTTCTATCAATCGGTTCGCGATGTTTGGCATAGCGAGGAATATCCGGCGCTTTTTCTTTTTCTCGAGGTGCAGCCGGAAGAAGTCGACGTCAATGTGCATCCGCAGAAAAGCGAGGTGCGCTTTAGAAATCAGGCCTTTCTCGACCGTGTCGAGGCAGCGTTGCGTGAGACTCTGGAGCTCTCCCGCCGCGAAGCGCCGGCGCCGCTCGCCGCGCCGCGCTCAGGTCCGGATTTGCCCGCGACCTGGGAAGGGCTCGGCGCGAGCGGCCGTGACCGGCCCTACCGTTGGCAAGCCGGGGAAGTGCGGGAGAATCCACCGAAGCCGTACGACGCACTTCATGATGCGGCCCGCGAAGCTGCGGCAGGCGAGCCGGCTGGACCGCCGCGCGGCCAGCCCTATATACCTATCGCGCGACCGACGTTGCGGCCGATCGAGCCGAGATCGGTGCCTCTCTCCGGACGCGGCAAATACCTCTCGCCCTTTCGTCTGCTCGGCCAATATAAGAGCTCGCTGATTCTGCTCGAGGGCCATGATGGTCTCTATCTCGTCGATCAGCACGCGGCCCACGAGAGGGTTCTCTACGAGCGGTTACGCCGTAACCTCGCCGAGCAAGAAGCGGCGAGTCAAAGCTTGCTCGAACCGATCTTGCTCGAGTTGTCCAAATCCGAGGCCATGCGTCTCGAAGAATTGACCCCGGCGCTCGAAGCTTGCGGCTTCGGCCTGACGCCGATGTCAGGCCACGTGGTGGCGCTGACGGCCGTACCCGATGTCTTGGGTGCTGAGCGCGCTGAGAGCTTGATCGCGCGTCTTGCGGGGGGCTCAGAAGGCGGTGATGTCGAGGCGGTCCGGCGTCGTCTGCTCGAAGAGTTGGCGGCAGATATGTCGTGCAAGGCAGCGATCAAGATCCACCGGCCGATGCCACCGGCCGAAATGGAGGCTCTGATCAGCGAGCTCTTCGACGCCGAGCATCCCTATGCCTGCCCCCACGGCCGACCGACGGTCTTGCAGATGGGCGACGCCGAGCTCGAAAGACGATTCGGCCGTCGCGGCTGAGCCGGACGGCCGAAAGTCAAGGATCCGTTGCAGCTCTGCACCGCCGCCGCGGTGAGAAGGCAACCAGCCCAGATCAGAACGCGAAGATCAGGCCAGCCCGCGCCTCGGCCTGGTAGACAAAATCTTCATCGCTGCGGCAATTGTGGTTGCAATAGAAGTCTTCGTTATCGTCGAAGAAAGTCGTGAATACTCGTCCTTCAAGGCGAATGCCGATGTGCTCGCTCAGCATGAATTTGGCGCCGCCGCCGACGCTGGTCGAGAAGCGGGTTTCAACGTCGAGGTCGGATGGTTGTGGATCGAAGCGCGTGCCGCCGATGCTGCCGACCACAAAGGGGCGGATTTTGCCGGGGTTCCATTGATACATCAGGCCGACGTGGTAGTAGTCGACATCAATATCGAAGAGGGTTGTCGGCGGGCCAAAAAAGAAGAACGGGTCCTCGAGGAGCTCAGTCTCCTGATGTGACCAGAGAAGCTCGAGGCGCAGGTTGTCGGTGATGCCGCGCTCGATGGTGATGCCGTAGCTCGAGGATTCGTCGAGCTCGAGATCGGAGAAGAAATCGAAGAATTCGCTCTCGAATTCGCCGCCGAAGCGGTAGCCGACAGTCGGAGTGATTTCCCAATTGTTATTTTCCGCGTGCACGGGAGCGGCGACGAGCAGAGTCGCGGCGGTGAGACTTATGCTGGCGATCTTGATGATGATATTCACTTTGGATCTCCTCTTGATCAAATCTGAAAGGCTGTTGTGTGGGCCCCGTTTCATGGGCCACCGATGCCCTTGCGAAGAGGATGCCAGCTTGAAAGAGCGTCCGTGCTACCCGAAAACGCGGTGATGCACGAAAAATCCGACATCGCGACCGACTCAGGTGTCTACACTCCCGAACACACGGTATGAATCTGTCGTCGCTCTGGCCTGAAGAAAACGGCTCAGAGCTCAGCCAACGACTCGAGATCACTGAATTGCGACGGCCAGCCGCCTTGCTCGAGCCTTTTTCGCAAGCGCTTGGCGGCCGTGGGCACTTCTTCGAAGAAGATCGACGCCGTGACTGCCAACCCAGAGTGCTCGCCGAAGTGGCTCCGAGCCAGTCCTTCAACGTAGGCGACGTGGAAAAGAGGGCGAAGAAAATCATCGAGACCTGGAGCACCGCTCGGGTCGAGGCGTTCGGCAAGGGCGATGGCTCGACGCCTCCAGCCGGCGAAATTTTCCGGGTCGCGCTCTTTTGCAGCGCCGTGGGAGAGCAGCCGCTCGAGACGTCGATGTTCGAGCTCTTTGATGCTCAGCCATTTGCCGAGCTCCGGATTGCGCGAAAAAAGAAGCGCCGCCATCTCACCGCAGCGTACCTGGCGACGGTAAAACGCTCCGGCGGAGTAGGGATGGTGATGCTCAGCGACGGCGGCCGCCCGATAGATGATGCGCAGACCGTGGAATGCCAGCCGGTGGCCGAATTCAGCATCCTCGAAAGCTGCCGCCGGAAAGACGGTGGCGAATCCCGTGGGCTCGCGCTCGAGTAGGGAGCGGCGTAGCGAAATATTAGACGTATAAAGATGCCTGAAGTCGTATTCGGCGCCGTCTTTGAAGAATTGATAGCTGAATTGTTGCGCTCCGGGGCCGTCGATATGGCGCATGGTCGCGGTGGTCGATGACGTTTGCGGCCATCGCGTCAATCCCAGAATAGCGATATCGGCATCGTCATGCTCTTCATGGCCCGCCAGATGTTCGGCCAGCAGGCGGTGGAGAACGCGAGGCGCAAGCGGTGGCCCGCCGGGAAGCGGTGGGCGACGTGGTCGAGGCTGAGGCGGATCGGCACCGGGGTATCGAGCGGCATGGGTCG
>JAOBYG010159978.1:0-10542 GCA_025403545.1 Epizoanthus stellaris
AGCGTGCCAGCGTCAGCGAGTATGCAAGTTTCCATTCTTTGTTCTCTTATATAAACATAGATTTTAGCCAATCAGAGTGCGCGTTATATATGAGTTATTTTATAAATATTAATTCAACATTGTTAAGAGCTTGTTAACAGACAGTAGCTTCCCAATGATGGCGGTATGAAAACAGCAAATATGTTGATGTAATGAAATGTCCAACTTGGTTCAACATTGTTCACAGCTTGTAGAAAAACAATCATGTTGAACTGACAATGTAGTGCCAAATGAATTCAACATTACTGAATGCAATAATGTTGAAGAAAAATCTAAGCCTAATAGAGAACAAAGCAGTGTTGAATAAAATTAAATGTTTAAATGTGGCTGCTGTCATTACTGTTATGAAAGCTGTAACAACAAGATACTTGTAGTGATCTCGTAATGAGGCCAGCTGTTGTACGAGTCAAATGAGTCGATGTGTCATGACTCAACTTTTCTTCAGTAGTTTTTGGTTCCTAATCCTAACTTCAACGCTAACCCTAAACCTCACCCTAACCCTAATTCCTGAATTGATTCATGACACATCAACTCATTTGACTCATGAATGCAATAGGGTTGGGGGTTGGTGTTAAGGAATTATGATTAGCGTTAGGGTTAGGGTTATGAACCAAAAACCGCTGAAAAACTAGTAATTTGGAAGTTGACCATGATTCTCTTATTCACTTGACTCATGAGAACATCGATCTCACACGAAATCAAGCTTACCTTTACTTCAACGCTTGGAAAGATGTTGCAGTACCTGCAAGAGTTTCAAAAATTGACTGTTTAACTACAGTGATACTGGACCCTTTCTTGTTCAAATGAAACAGAGGTTACAAGAAATTAGTTGCGTAAGGAAAGTGCTAGTAGATATACATTCAAAACAGATTGTCCGAGTGCATTCGTTCATGCACTCTTCTTTTGTAAGAACGTTAAGGCTAAGAAAGGACATACTGAAATGTAGTTAAGATCTTTAAAGCACCTCTGTGCTCAACGCTTTTCTTAAAGCCAAAATGACAAAGAGTTGGCTTATGTGACATCTTAAATCAACCTTTGTTCAAATCCAACTTACAACTGAACATTGTCATCACTTCACAGTGATGTGGAGGTAGAGCGAGTTTCGCTTGAGTAGCAAAGACATTACAATACATTTGATTCGGCAGTACATTCAGCCAATGAGGTGGCTGTAAAATGGCGGGAAAATGGCACGCGTCGCAAGGTTGTGGCGCCAAAATGCAGTGCACACACACACGTACGTGTTGCCTTGTAATGTCTTGTCATTACTTTGAAGCGTGATTGGCTAAGAAACAATAGCGTTATTGCTTCCTTTGAGGATTCGCTGAAAGGAAATTGATGAACCAATGGAATCGCAACGTAAAGACGTTACAAAGACAAGACATGACTTTTTCGACACTCAAAGCGAAATCCTCTCTAATTTGACATCGGCAACAAAGCTGTTTTATGAATTATAGGTTTCAGTGTGATTCACTCCAATACGCATTGTTTTCAAAATTAAAAAAAGAACGGTTTAAGAACATATTGAGGTTGAAATGCTCAAAAACATTAAGAGCGTTCAGTCTCAGCCCCACATACAGACGTTTTCATAAAAAGAAAAGAGTGTACCTAGACCGAAACGGTAGGTTGTCAAAAACGCAGGAGGAATGCAAGTTTCTCCACGACAAGGTTAAAGGTCTATTTGTACCCAAGATGCTTTGTGAGTATAATTGACTTTCTTGGGACCCAATAAATTCAGGATGGAAAATTATGTTTTGTCACATCAGTTGACTTCTAAGTGTTTCAAAATAGGTTGTAATATTATTCTGTTTTCTTATCCCAATAAACCTTATGTGGGCTGTGACAATAGACACGCCTTGTAATGTTTGCGCCTTGTAATGTTTGATAAGATGTAAACAATAACAAATGCTTGCAAAGCAACTTGGTTGCAAATGGACCTTTAAATTTAGGTTTATAAGCAACTCTCAACAGCAAGCAACTCTTCTTGTGTACTAGTGAGCAAATACTCATTTGAACAGCTCAGTATGCACGAATGAACTATATGTAGGAATGCACAGTAAATGAAACATCTTTGTTTAAAATGGATGTATAAAATGTTCAAAAAAAACACAGTAATGCAATGGAGTCCAAATAAAACCATGTTGTCATCACACATCTCCGACTCCTACAAGTAACCTTACTGAAGGAGAAAATTTAAATACATCTATTCTCACGCAAGTCAACTATAAGAAACGGTGTTAGTGTTAGAGTAAAGGGAAAGGGAAATGTAAAGGGAAATGTAAAGGTAAAGGGAAATGTAAAGGGAAATGTAAAGGGAAATGTAAAGGTAAAGGGAAATGTAAAGGGAAATGTAAAGGTAAAGGGAAATGTAAAGGGAAATGTAAAGGGAAAGGGAAATGTAAAGGAAAAAGTGAAGGTAAAGGTAAAAGTAAAGGTAAAAGCTTTCGACCAATCAGAGCACTGGATATATCTTGGTACCTTGCTGTAACAGACTGGCCCAATGATGCAACCTTGCCTTTGGCGTGCGAACACTCGGATGTTCCTACAATTGCGTTCAGGTCCAGTTTGAGTTTAGACAGGCTGTAATGGCGCATCCACTGCGAAGAATAATAAGAAAGGTAACTTAAATATGCTATATCATATGATTTGTTCGTTTCAGAAACTAACGTTTTATGTTGTCTATCTATAAAGGCCAGTTTAAACGGAGCCAACATTTGATCCACGTTCACCCGACATTTGTTGGGTCAAAATGTTGGGCCCGACACGTCCAAACGAGCCTCTCAACAATGTTGGGACTTGTTGGCCGATGTTGGGACCATGTTGGATCAAGTGTGATTTCGTTCAAACTTTGATCCAACATGGACCCAACATTCCTTTTGTTCTCTGAAATGTTGGGTCATGTTAGGACCGTTTGAACACCTGGCCCAAAATTTGTTAGAGTCAAGCATGCGGTATGAAATGGTATGGAAATGTTGGCTTGATGTTGGAACGGTTTGAACCGCCCCCGTACAACATCATACAACATCGCCCAACATGGTCCAACAAATGCTGGATGAATGTTGGATCAACAAAGCAGACATTTACATCCAACCTTTGTCAAGGTCTGCTACATAAATCTAAAACATGAAATTCATATCAGAAGACTATACTAGCAATTAATCATAAATGCGTTCTCAAATTGGCCATCCATACAAGTTGTTTACTGAAAAATACATGCAGGCTTTATAGTGACGTAGGGCATTGTAGTACAGAATATTCGGTTTCGGTTTTTACCTCTCTCATCGAGACATTTTCTTCCTTGTCAGAAATAAAAGGATGCTTGATTGGCTTTCTGACCTTCTTTTGAGTCGGGTATTGTGCAAAAACGGTACCTGTAAGCAAGCAACAAATCTGTTAACTTGAGAAGACTGTATGTTCACTACTTAACAATTGGACTATAAGCTTAAGTTTTCTATGAGTGAACCAGTAGTCAACGAGGTGGAGCCGAGTCGACTATCTCTCATAGAAAATGAAAGGGAGTAGGCCAATTGTTTTAGTAGAAATTTACAACGGTTCTATTTTATACAAATAATAATAAATCTAGAGTTACAAAAACAGTTATTGTAATTATTTATTTATGGTATGGTGCCCATAATGTAACCTCTGCGAACTTTTTGTACATGCAAATGTCCTTTCTCTGTCTCACTGTGCAAGCGCAGTTTATTCATCTGATCATCCAATTGTTTGCGAAAGAATATATTCTACCAAGCTTTGGTCATGACCTATCCTTCATCTCTCAGTGTATATAAATCAACAACATCTGAGAACATTTCAAAATAAACAGCTAAACAACAAGAATAACTTCCTAGAAACAGATCTGAACCAAAACGATTGTACAAAACAGGGTTCTTCCCCTAATCTCAGTATAAATATTAAGGACTTTTTATGGACTTTTCATGGTATCATTAAGCCATTTTTAAGGACCTATGGCACCCTGGCAATTCTAAAGCACTTATTCCCCAAAAATGTGCATTTATTAAGGAATAAATGCCAGTTTCTTCGACAGACATCAGGAAAACAAAATTTAAGGACTTTTCATGAACTTGGGAAGGTTTTAAGAAAATTCATGGATTTTTGAGTACTTAATTTTTAGAAATGAAAATTTAAGGACTTTCATGGTTTTTGAGGACCCGTACGAACCCGACAAAAAGACAGGAAAGCAAAGATATTTGAAGGATTGTAACACAATTTTCTTCTAACAACTTTTCAACTGCATCAAAATGATAACCGGAAATGCAGTGCATCATGGTTCAGCTCTATTCTTTAAGATTTATGTCACCTCTACCGGCAATATCTGAACCTACAATTACTATGAGAACAATCTACAAGTGCTTGTTACATGCGCGCGTGCACACACACACACACACACACACATACTCTTTTTGTAAACCCCTAAAACTCTAAGGTAACCTCAACCATGAAGTTTCAACCTACCGACTTCGTTCTTCATCTCTGTGTAAAACGTTTGTTGTACAGATTTTACCCCATCTGATGAGGTTCGCCGGCGAGATTCCTTTAAACCAGCTTTAACTGGAGGAGCTGAAATAAACAACACATATTGAAGAACAATGAATGCAGCTTACTGTGGAATGACAGGTGATTCTTCTTCAATTACGTTCGTCGAAGATATAAATATAAATATAAAACAAGTTCAAGAAAGGTTGATGGGAAAACCTCTAAATCTAAAACCTAAATCTAACGTTTGAAGAAATTGAAACAAGTAAAGTAAAGTAAAGTAAACTAAGACACCTTATTTACTGAGGCTAACACGTTTACATGACGTAATCTTCCATGTGGCCCTCACCACAGCACCGGGGCAAGCCCCTGTGTTAGCCAGTGATTTCTTCTTTCTACAAGAAGGTATCCCGAATTTTACGTCATCTAGTACAGTCGCAAGGAGCGACGTTCCTAAATCTCTTTTCCTATATTGTATCAGGCAGGTAAGTAACAAATACAATATACAACAAAATCATTGTTAACTGGTGTTCTGTGAAATATGATTTCTTGCTTGTTTTCGGAAAGAAATGTCAGGAGACATTAGTTTCCTCAATTTCCTCAAGTAAGAAAATCTAATGTTCCATACCAGCCAACGATTATTAATTGGTCAAATGCACGGTTGTTGCCTTCAGTGCAGAATCCTTGGTTTTTGTCTAAACTAGAAAAAGTCCACAGGGCAATAACAACTACTGGTTAGTGGTAATTATTGCTCAGTAGGCTTTTTCTAGTTCTAGACAAAATTCGTGCTGTCAAAACACAAGTAACGCAGTGCATCTAACAATTATCCGCCTTACGGGCTGGTATTAAGGTGCCGGTGCTCTGTGCAGTGGGCGGCTTCCAACACAACGCCTTCAGTGCAGAATCCTTGGTCTGTGTGGTGGCACTATGAGGTCGTGTCTTCTTACCAGAACTGGCAGACTCTGGACGACTTGATCCTGCTGTCTGAGGACGGCCATTCTGTAAAGGACAAAGCAGTGTTGCAACATTCTTAAACATTACTTCTGTTTTAAAAGCCCGAGTTTACAGATGCTTCAGATGACACACTACCACCAACGAATGAATGACACCCTACCACCAACGACAAGGAACAAGTGACAACCGACCATCAACAATAATAAACGAGTGACACCCTGTCGCCAATGACAAAGGTGGCAACTCGAAATTACAAAATGTGACAATATAAACTGTACAATAAAAGAATAAAGATTTAGTAACAGAAAATGGATAACACTGCCTAATGCAATTTCTACGTTAGAAATACATGCATATAATATATCTTTAGCATTAAAATTTGTTCAGACTAATTCTACCACTTAGCATGCAATTACTATAGCTAAAATATCTCATATTGATAAATTAGAAATTTTAGGTAAACGTTTATTTATAGCAGTTTGCCGTGTGTCGCATTCAGTTACAAAAGAAACAACAGCAATTATCAGAGATATTGTTTATGCCTATGTGTTCAACAAAGAGTACGAGCCAAAAGCAACACAAAGTATTTCGCTTTATGATTAGCTACTATACGTATTCTTGCGATGATTGATATGTCGCACTTCAAGTTGTGAAAGTAATTTTAACAGTTTGAAAGTAATATTTAACAGATTTTTAACAGTTTGAAAGTAATTTTTAACAGTTTGAAAGTAATTCTTAACAGTTTGAAAGTTCAAATGTAACTGTGATATAAATAATGCGTACATGCAGTGCAAAATTGTGTACGGCTTACAGAATCACTGGCAATCAATGACCCTTTAGTTGTAGCATTGATATCTGGAAACCTACATCCTTGTTTCAGCTGTTGAGTAGAAACATTCCAGAGAACATTACTAACTCATGACACATTTTTAATAGTTAAAACTCTGTTTAGAAATTGTCTAAGAACTAAAAAAGATCATTGTACTTTAATTTTGAGCTCAGTTTATTTAAGGGCTGGTTTCCATATATCGGCGATCATCGCCGATCATCAGGGACAACACTGGAAGTCACGAGATGGCCGCCAGTTTATACTACAGAGAATCATTGCTTTGTTATCAGCAGTTTCTTCTTTTGGGCTTCTGATGGCGAGAACGACTTAGAGAGAAGAACATGCAGTGAGATGACAACAAGTGTTATATGGCTTGCTCTTATAATAGTTTTATTTTACAAATTATCGGCGATGATCGCTGATCGTCGGCGATGAACGGGGATGATCGGCGATGGTACCATCCCCGATGAAACCAGCCTTTACACAGTCATTATTATCCAACTGGTCAATCAAAACAATTATGATAATAATTTACCGATGCCAGGAATAGAAACAGGAAGTCAAAGTTGATTTAAACACTGTGACACTGATGAATTTCTAAAGTGTTGAGAATGTATGATTAATTTCACATAATCCATAAATTCTTGTTAAATTTCACCTATTTACTTGATTTGAAAACTTCACCAGTGCCTTCAATTTTAAGATAAGAATCACAAATTTTCGTTGGTAACTAACTTTTACCTGCTCTTTCCATTTCTAGTATTTACGAAGTGACCCGTCATCTTGAGAATGATGTACGGATGTGACGTCTACTGAAACTAACCAATTGAAATGTTTAAATACAGTCATTGTTAAGCGGAAGAAAATAGTTCAATTTTTGAAAGGATCTTGTATGAAGGTATTGTTTATGTCTTCAAATTCCCTAACTGCTTTGGTTTTTAAACAAACGATCACACCGCACAATGTCACAAATATTAATACGCTGTAATTCATTAATGAATCTTTGCATCTATATACCGTAAATTCAGATTTATGCCAACAAGCGAAAGTGCAAAAAGGAGATCCTATTTTTAGCCATATATAAGAAAATCCTAGTTTTGCTACTTAAGTATATCTGAGTAACAAGTGGAAACACAGTCGTATGATGATAGAGAACACCTTTCATTCAAGTACTGGAAGGTTCAATGTCATGAAACTCTCACCACTTTAGTGATATTAAACGTTTGAAGATTTCTTCGAGATTAAATGTCTTTAGCATTGTACATTCTTATCTTAATTTATTCAGCTTTCAGTGAACTATCTCTTAATGAATGCCAGACTAAGTATTGAACTGACTCATATATTCCCCCCAAAATGGTTCAAAAACCATTGTCACCCTACTTGTTATATACTGATTGAATCAAACATTTGTCCAGCTGGTGATAAGGTTATATTAGTCACATGTCATGTACGATATTGCATTTAGCTTATCGGTGAATATCAAATAAATGCTATATCAATAATAATAATAATATTAAGATTAATAATAATTCGGATTTTAGACAAACCGTTAGACTAGAACTGCATTATGAACAATAAACAATATATATTTAGATGCTCGTTACCCATAGTTGTTCATGTGTAATTATTATCATTCATGCCAGGATTCAATTTGTGCTGTTGCTCCTAGTAATGTATTCAAATAATTGTGTCAGTTCTAAAAATTTGTGAATGTTATCGACTAAAGCGATAGAAAACAAGAAAGACAAGCCAATGTATTGGTTTGTAGTTGTTCTGATATGCGACAAATGGATGCTTTTCAATCCCAAATCCTAAGAAACCAATTTCATTGTAACCCTGACATACAAAAGCTTGACAAAAAGTAAGTGGCCTCTTTCAATATTATTAAGGCCTTACGTTAGCCATAACTAACATTAGTTGATGAATCACGGCTTGTTTAAACTACAAATTCTCTCGTATATAGGCGAATCTTTGCTAACGTAATGTTTATCACCAAAGCTTTTCAATTTCAAACACCTCTGATAGTTCAAACAGAGAAACCTCTATGTCAAGTGTCCAACTGAAGACTACCGGGCTCATGAAAAACAAAAGTCAAGACTTGCCTACAAATTACCCTTAATAACGCAATGTATTTCTGGCGAATACCCTGGCCCAGGATATACCATAATATTACTTATCTAATATTGCTGCCATGTCCCAAGAAAGATCTATTACTCAAGAGTGAAATAAGAAGTGCTCTCGTTTAAGCCACAGCCAAACACTCACCATTCTGGCCTTTGTCAATGCCGTATGCCTCGGTGGGGTGAGGGCCATCTTCTTACTGGCGGACGGCGGTCTTGGTACAAGATGGGTTTCATTCTCAATTGTTTCAATCTAAAAAATAAAACACAAATAGTAATGCATAAACTGTACACAAAATCTCACGTATAATTACTTTACCTTTATGTCAAACAAATCATGTTATGAAGTCAGTTAATTGAAATATTAATATTCCCAGGGCAAGTCCTTGGCCTTTCAGAATTACACGTAAAGTGTTTTCATTCTTCTGAAAGAACCCTTTCCT
Organism: Epizoanthus stellaris; assembly: GCA_025403545.1. Lineage (NCBI taxonomy): Eukaryota > Metazoa > Cnidaria > Anthozoa > Zoantharia > Epizoanthidae > Epizoanthus > Epizoanthus stellaris. The sequence goes on from JAOBYG010159978.1 coordinate 8,877, forward strand.
GTTCCTATCACAGCAGTTTGAATAGGTCAGAAAGAAAGCTGCATAAAATAACAGATCTAGCAATGTTTCAAGATGGCAGCTCGTATTCGTGGTTTGGTTGTAAATTAACGGAACGTGTAACTTCTTTGAATCCAAAAAAGTTTGCTTTTACGTTCTCACTGGACACAAAAACAAGCACATTGATGATGATCACGATGATAATAATAATAACAACAATGATAAATATTATGATATTGATGATGATGAAAATTATGAAGAAGATGATGATGATAACAATGATGATAATGAAGATAATGATGACGATAATAATGATAACAAGGACTATGATACTGATGATGATGATGATAACAATGATGATAATGAAGATAATGATGATGATAATGATGATGATGATAATGATAATAACGATGATGAGAATGATAGTGATAATGATGATTTCATGTGACACTTAGGTTTATTTGAAAACATGAATTTTAGTACGAAATAGTACTTTATTTATTAGAAGTTTAAAAAACAAAAATGTAGTGTGGCTGAGAAAACTGATGTGGGTGCGGATGATAAACTGGGATACTTTTGTAAGTGGCCTAATGGTGATGACAATGATTTGATGATGTTAATGATGACGATGATGCTGATAATGATGCTGATAATGATGCTGATAATGAATGAGAATGATGATGATGAGAATAATTATGATGATGAGAATAGATAACGATGATGATGATGATGATGATGATGATGATAATAATGACAATGATGATGGTAATATAATGACTGCATAAGTTTTATTTTTGCAATTGTATCCGTTTGCTAAATACACCGTTCAAATGTGTCAGTGTGAGTAGTCATTGTAACTGAACTTTATATAAAACAATCATAGCAAACTACCGCAATGCTTATATCTTTACATCAAATAAGATGTCAATGTTGTACTTACAGTTGACATTTGAATCTTTCTTCTCTGCACAGTTTCCAACAGCATTGCTGTCTGTTAGAGTTGAGAAAGGTCTATATATTAATGGAGGTCTACTCTTTGTTCTAACGAAAAGGTAATGAGTGCATAAATGTCAGCCAGCTGTCCATTCTCAATGCAAAATCTTACAATATGAAATTCTAGTTTACCAATCAAAGTATTCTATACGTCTACAGAGAGGCGATCAGTGGCTGTCATTTTTAAAAGTTTGTGTTAAACTGATCTAAAATTGAGTGTTTGCTCTAATTTTCGGCCACCTCTGCAGCCTTATCACTCCTGAAGAAGGCTGCAGAGGTGGCTGAAAATTAGAGCACACACTCAGTTTTGAATCAGTTTAACACACATCTACAGAGAGGTTTGCGGATAGTTTGACATTATATGGTAATATGAGGGGAAAATATTTGCTTAAACTAGTTCTATAATAATGTCATTTTTGTAACAAACATAATCTTGAAAATCCCAAAATGCTCATACAGGCTGCTACTAGCCCTACCTGCGAGACAATTTTGAAAGAAGTTGTAGCATACATTGGAAGACCTTTGTAAGATATATCGGGAGATAAAATTTTATTCTTCAGTTTATATTAATAAAATAAACCAAACCAAATAAATCAAAATGTGCATACTTAGTGGCAAATTAAACAGTCTGTTACTTTACTATATCAAGCCATCTCTCACAGTATCGGTGTGTGTG
>JAOBYG010160089.1:0-10537 GCA_025403545.1 Epizoanthus stellaris
ATTTATTCAGGTGTACCCTGGCCTTAAGTAGTGTCCATTCTATAAACTTCCAAATAGTTAATTTACCAGAAAATTTATAACTGAGTTAAACATGAACTTATCTTTGTGAATGAAGGTAAAATTGAAATTGCAATTATGAGCGGATTGTTTGAATTCGAGTATCAGTTACTAAAAACTTTATTGTTGAAAGAGTGACTCAAGCTTTTTCTAACAGTCACAAGCTAAATTCAAAAACAATAAAAAATATATTTGTAATTTATTTAACTTACATCTAATGTCTCTAATTACTTAAGGTAACTTTGCAGAGCGGCACTGAAGTACATCACAAAACTCATTTTGGATTTCAGCGATATTTCTGAGGGAATGGAGGTTCCACATTTCGCCGAGAGCACTGACAATTGTGTGCAAATGTTTTCTGCGATAGATCCACGTGTTCTCTATACTTCCGGCAGTATGGATCAAGTATACTTTCAGACTTTTACGAGCGCAACCCTTATATCTACCCCGGAAATCATTACCCCTCACGCAAACTGCTGTTCTTTGTTGTTCTCTGTTGTTACAGAAGGTCTAATGTTATTTCATATTGTTAGCAGGTATGTCAACAGCATTGTCTCAGGTCATGGATCAGGAAATCTCTCGCTTACTTGAAGCATCTAAGGACGGAGATGGCCAGACAGTTCAGCTGTTAATAAGTGAGGGCGTCAGCATTAGAGCTGTAGACCAATCAGGATCCACTCCGTTACACCTGGCTGCAGAAGCAGGCCATACGAGAGTCGTCAGAATGTTCATAGATCATGGCAGTGACCTTGAGTGTCTGAACCGGATTAGCTACACCCCGCTTCATCTGGCTGCCGAATATGGACACGTGGACGTTGTTGATCTATTAATTACAAAGGGAGCAAACATAGAGGCTGCTAACACTGAAGGACGCACCCCCTTGTACCTGGCAGCGAGAGAAGGCCACAGTGCAGTCATCAGAGTGTTGCTGGATCACGGCGGTAATGCTGAGTCTCGTAACTGTTCTGGTTACGCCCCTTTACATGCTGCTGCACGTCGTGGTCACGTGGAGGTTGTCAAGCTCTTGATTGCAATAGGGGCCAACGTAAACGATGTTGCCAAATATGGTAGATGTACTCCAATGCATTTGGCTGCAGCTGAAGGTCATACAGATGTGATCATAGTTTTACTTGAGCACTGCGGTAACCTTAAGAGTCGGGACTTTCGTGGATTCTCGCCTCTGCATCGTGCTTGTGGCCATGCAGGACTTGAGCTATTGACTGCAAAACGAGAGGGCCTAAAAGGAATAACTTATAACGGATATACACCGTTATACATTACTGAGGAAAGAGGGCGTGCTAGAAATACCGGGAAGCTGCTAGAACACGGTAATAATCTTGAAGGTTGTGACATGATGGGATACACTTCTTTAGACCGTGCTAACATACTTGATTACGTAGAGATCGTTGAGCTGTTAATTGCCAAGGGCGCAGACCTAAACGCTGTGACTAATAAAGGAAGTACACCATTGCATGTTGCTGCCGAGAGATGTTGTACTGCAATAACGAAGGTGTTGATAGAACACGGGAAAAATCTTGAGGAACGCGACATGAAGGGCTACACTCCTCTACATCGGGCTTCTAAACTTGGCCATGTGGAGGTTGTTGAGCTTTTGATTGAGAGGGGAGCCAATATAGAGGCTGTGACTAATGAAGGGTATACTCCGTTACACCTTGCCGCAGAGAGAGGCCACAAAGAAGTAATCCAACTGTTGCTAGCAAATGGCAGCAACGTCGAGTGTCGTTGTGTCGATTCTTCTTCTTCTTCTGTGAATCCAAAATATAATTATGCAATGTTCACTGAGTTTTTTATTTCCAAAAGCGTTGATGTACAGACTGCAGCTAGAAAAGAATATACTCCCTTGCATTTGGCAGCAAAAGAAGGCCACGCGGGGGTGACCAGAGTGTTGCTACAACAAGGTAGAGGAGCGGAAGTGAATGCTGTAACTTTATCTTGGAGATACACCACATTACACTTGGCTGCAAAAGAAGAGCACACAGAAGTCACCAGAGTCCTCTTAAACAGCGGCAGTAACCCCGAGTGTCGTGACTGGTCGAGCTGTTCTCCTCTTCACCTTGCTGCCGTATTTTGTCACTTGGCGACTGTTGAGTTACTGATAGCTAAAGGATGTAACGTAAATATCGCGACAGATTATCGAGGTATTTCCCCATTACATCTGGCTGCACGAGCAGGCCATGTAGGAGTGACCAGATTGTTGCTAGAGCACGGTAGCGATGTTAAGTGTCGTGAGTGGATGGGCTACACTGCGCTCCATTATGTCGCTAAATATGGACAAGTGGAGACTGTCCGACTGTTAATTACTGAAGGAGCAGACGTAAAGAGTGTGACGAGTGACGGATACAGCCCGTTACACTGGGCGGCGCAGAGAGGTCACAGTGAAATATCCAGAGTATTACTAGAGCACGATAGCAGGCTTGACTGTCGTGACCATAGTGGGTATACTTCCCTACACAGGGCGACGGAGAATAATCGCGAACAGGTTACAGAACTCTTGATTCTTACTGGAGCTAACACAATAGCTATGACCAAAGCTGGATATACCCCGTTGCACCTTGCTACACAGTGCGGACACACTGCAGTTGTCAGAGTCCTTATTATTCATGACTCTGATCCCCTTGTGTTGAGTGAAAAGAAGAGCCGCAAAACAAGAAAGACTCCTCTTCATCTAGCTGTAGAAGGGAAACACTATGAGTGTGTTGAATTGATAAAGCAGCACATCATCGGAGAGTCATTTGAAAAGTTTCTCATTGTACATCGAAGAAATTTTAATGATGATTTTATAGATCTGTTGTTCACTCCCGGAACTAAAGTGAACTGTGTGGATTCGCGGGGAAACAGTCCTCTTCATACCGCTGCAAGATTTGGGGATCTTGAGATGGCAGAAATGCTGAAAAGGCTCGGAGCTGATTTTACTCAAAAGAATATCGACGGAGACTCTCCTCTCGACATTGCTCGTGAACGGCACAACGAAAGTGACAGAGTCCTGCGGTTTTTTGAGGAGATTACTTCTTCCTTGGATAACAACACTCCAAGCCGGTTAAGGGACACGTCTCGACTTCACACAGGTTCGTCACTATTTGAAGTTTTAACTGCGAGATATGGGTACATTTTAACCAAAATACGGGGACTGGCAGGGTCAAACCAAAACAACAATACCAAGTAATTTCTCATACATGAACATAGGCATGACTATAGTTGCAAGTCTAATATCTGAAAAAGATATAAAAGATATAAAAATAAGGATAAAAGATGATAAATATCAGTTTCAGTTGGAGGGCAAGACAGGTTGTTCGATCTTCTACTTTCTTTAATGAGAAGATTTTTGCACACATATTATATAAAATCTTGTCAAGAGTAATTATATCTTCGATTGCTAAAACTTTTGTGTTGATTACATTTTACGTCTTTGACTGAGGCGCCCATATCCAGCGTGAAAGCTTTCTTGGAGACTGATCGTGCAGATGCAGACAAAGAAGAACACACGGAAACATAGTCGATGGGACACCTAATGATAAAGCTGCTTTCATCTCCTAGTTCGTCCTCGCCCCTTTGGACAGGATGCTACTGGATTCTCGTACCCCCAAGGAAGGGCTCTGGCCACCGAGGAAGGTAGAGAGGTGGAGTTCAAGGAGTTCACAGGAGAAGAAAGGAGAAAGCTGCCCTGGAAGATGATGGAGAAGGCCAAGAAATTTATGATCGCATGTCTTAATGCCGGGAACCAAGGTAAGCATATGTTTCCTTCTGGTTCCAATATTTCAGTTTCATAATGTTTTCTGTTTCAAGCAGCGAGTGTGTCTCATTAGGTATAACGCATCTCTTCAAATCTGCAGACCCGATATTACTTCGCTCGGATCGCTGGAGAAAAAGTGTAGCAATTCATATATACCAATTCTACAAATCGAACCTATCTAATAGAACCTCGTTAATTAAGTAATTCGTTCATTCATTATTCATTATTCATTCATTCATTCATTCATTCATTCTTTCATCCATTCATCAATTTATTCATTCTCACACAGAAACTATTACTCGACTCTATATGCAGGGAACAAAATATTGTCCCTCTTAGACCTGTTAGCTCCAACAGAAAAATTCAGGAAGGGTACTGCAACACCTCATCCAGATCTGCGTTCTGATGTACCTCGATAGTGCGTGCAGCTCCTCTATTGTTTTTGGGCCAGGGTTGTTGCTATTTGATCTAATTTTGCTGGAGGAGCTGCTATTCTACACACCATCAAGCCAATTACCCTAGTAACAAAAAACGAAACTCCTCAAATAATGTCCACAGAAGTCTATTCAACAGTACATTTTACTTTATAAATGGCGATGCGATTTTACCGGACATGCGTACTTTATTTCTACAACTTTGTATGGGAATTATTATTAGTTTCTTAAAGTACAGGAAGAATGCTGTAGATATGTGGAAGTAATATTAAAAGTATTTTGTAGAGATGTAGAGTAATTTTCATTTAGCCGAGGGAAGAAACCAAAAACTAAGCAATTTGAAAAGAAACATTTTAAATTTCCAAAAATTGCTGAAACATAAGAAAAGACCGAAGTTTAAATGAAACTTAGTTTAAAAAAAACACAATGACAAATCAATACTTTACTTAATTACTCTTTTAGACATTATTCTGTAGCTAACAAATTGACACTCTGTTTGCAAAGGTTTAAACGTACCAGATATAAATTAAATTGTAAAGCTGCATTAGTTCACTTTTGGCAGCTTTTATTGGCAAGCTCCTTCCTTTGATAACATGTCGAAGTAATTATTATACAGCTATATCCAAAATGGTTCTCTAGAGTATTGTGCATTCGTGCATTGTGCATTCGTGCATTGTGCAATCGTGCATTGTGCATTCGTGCATTGTGCATTCGTGCATTGCGCATTCATACATACCCAGACCAAATGGAATTGTGGTTGCTCTTTCTGTACGAGACGGTGCGGTCATGAAGTGAGCGATTCGCTTTCCCGAAAGGTTTTACTATCCTGATAACATTTGGACCAGAAATACAATTCTTTTTGGTTTATATATTATTCAAATGCTCGATGCACGATTGGGCTATGTACGAAAGAACAAATGTAGTATGCAAAATTTGTACAGTAGCCACGGCAACATTTTTTTAAATAGCTGTATAATCCATTAACCATCAAAACGACTGATTAGTGTCTGTGCGTCAGAACTAATAGCTAACGTGGTGTTAGTTTTATTCTCAGGTGTAATATACTTTGGTGTACGAGACAATGGAGAAGTTCTGGGTCTGGAGTTGGACACAGGTATGCTTCAAATACTTTGCATTAGTAAAAACGATAAACAAACATAACCAAAATGACTAATCGTAGACCTCGAAGCATTATGGTGAGAAATGGCGGTGGAGCAAGGAAGATAATTATTTTGCATGTCTAAATGACGTCTTTATCTTGTTGTTTATTTACATCATCATATTACGAATCTGCAGTATCGATAATCGCTTAAGTTAGAAAGTGAAACAAAAGTCTGCCTTTTGCTACTTATTCATAATTGATTGAGCAGTAAAGAGTAACGACCCCTCTTTTCTTTCGGGTAATATTTTGTATTTTACTCATATCTTGTGGGTAGTAATAACTCGTATATCAAACTGCTGTATATTACTCTTCCCCAATCAAACGCTGATGTTCAAGTATATAAAAATCTGGTGAGAAAACGAAACTTTAGTTTCAGTATGAGAAAGGTATTTTAGCACATGAAAGACCGCGCCAAGCTTCTATCTCAAGAATGTTTTCGTGTTCTTAGAATGCTTCACTATTTCTGCTCTGAGGTGCGATTTCTACCCCTCCTTAATAATCAGAAAATAATGTAGCAAACCACACATGCTTCAATAGCTATAAATATATATCAGGTAGTGACTCCTCAAAACAACCATATAACACAAAGTTATTATTTTAAATATATTATCGGGCATCTAGAAATGTATACCTAGTTTTGAAACTCTATGTTTGTATCATATTAAATGTATGATTCACTCACACTACACATTGACCATTGTACAATGGAAACAAGTATATGATTCTTTTGTATGCATATTGCTTCCTTTCAGGAAGAATAAGATTTGCACTAGAAAACAACGGATAACACTATAAACATATACAATAAGATTTAACTCTGGCATGCTAGGAGCCAACCAAATACAATTGTAAAGAGAAACATGTGAACAAGAAAATCAAAGTTTCCCGAGAAGGAATGGAACCCACTTCACCCCAATCACATCGCAGGGGCTGTAGCCGCTGAAGTACTGATGCATCTACAGTCACTAAAGACTTATTCACATCTCCCAGTGGAATGTCAGCGAGTATTGGGGAACTGTATGAGGATTCCGAATTGTCACGGGTTAGTCTAGTTCTCCCTCGGCCACTGTAGAAACCTTGGTAGCTCAGTATTTAGAGCACCTGTCAAGTGATCGGGGTGTTTTCATTGACAGGTTTCGCCTTCACTTGTCTTAGGTTACCTCCTAATACGTCAGAGTTAACCTCTCTAATAATGATGACATCAATCGAAACTTGCTTATATCACATACACTATAAGATTGCTGGAATTGTATTTCAAGCATCGGTCATTAAGCAACCTTATAGTGCCCAAAGGGTAGTAATAAAAACATTACATATTGAAATAACACTGAATATATATCAGGTGTCGATTTCGTAGATAAATGCATTCATTTCAAAGTTTCGTTTTCCTTCCTTTTAATATTCTGCGTACATTTATTTTGTTAATGTACGATGATGTTCCTCCGTATGTGGGGTATCGTATTTGTACTGGTACTTTATTTATGTTTACACATGTAGGTGATCGAGACAACATCAGTAAGGCGCTGCAAGCTGTGCTGGATGATCACGTGATTAGCGACAACGGAAAGATGAGGAAGGGTGGAGATCAAACCTGTGTCCGTCTGGTGTTTGTGAAAGTGTCTGTCCATGGACACCCACCTGAAATTATGTTTGTAGTTGAAGTTGAAGTGCAGCGTGACTGGAATCTCTGTGAAGACTTTGTCTATTACACCAAACAGTGGAAAGAAACTCGTCCGTCCAAGGCAAAGGTTAAAGGATTAACTTTTGTGTTGGAGGTAGGAAACGATACTGCAAGAGTGAACTTGTACTGTTAGAGACGTGAGCCTAATTAGCATATTAATTAACAATAATAACTAATTTCAAATATTAAAATCGTAAACATAATCATATAAGTATCATGATAATAACTGATATACAAATTAAACATAACATAACTTTATTTCACCACATTGACCTATGAACAGTGCATTTATGATAAGTAAAGATTCAATATGAGATTTAACAACAACGAAATAAAAAAGACTGATTGATTGATTGATTGCTTAATTGAATTATATAGCTATTGGTTGATTTATGATTTATTTATTTATTGTTTGCTTGATTAATTGATTGATTGATTGATTTATCTATTGGTTGATTGGTTGGTTGATTCATTGATTCATTGATTCATTGAATGAGTGAGTGAGTGAGTGATTGACATAAAGATATAAAAAAAGAAAAAGACTGACAAGGAAATAACTATAGCCACTAGATTATGTAACAGTTTAACATCTGAGATAAGGACTATTCATATTTAAGTCGGAAATGTACTAAGAAGAAATTCGTTGTTTCAATCTTTACCATATCTCATTATTTCATTATTGTGAATATGTAATGACAAACTTGCTGAACATACAGACCATTACAACTCCTAACAGCCTCGATATTCTGCGTCCTTGAGCCATTTTGAAGATAAATATTTTGTGGTTTTGCATCTTTGATATCAACACAACTTTCCATAATTTCAACAGGATGGTAGAGCCAGCGGTGTTGCAGTGGGTACAGAGGGTTGCTCGGGCCAAACTAACTCCTTGGCTCCCATCAACTTGTGTTACAAGGTGGAGAAGGACACGTTTGATGAGCCCGCGATCCGTACCAACGGCTGTACAGCGACTGTACCTCACTTCATGGTGGAGAAGCAGATCAAAGAACCTTTGAGGAAAAAGTACAAGAAATGGAAACGTAGTAAAACCCTGCTTGGGTCGCTCCTCAGTCGGCTACGATGAAATGGAATATAAATATGAAATACCTCATCAATTTAGTGAGAATCGCATAGCTGAGATGAAACACGTGCGCTGATTGGCTAACGTGGAGGGAGATTTTAAGTGGAATTACATGACCTGATCTCCCTCCGCGGAAGGAAGACTTTGTTTACTTTGTATGTCAATAATCAAGGAAGAATTATTTCACAATTAATTTAAGCCAAATAGAAGAAACGTATACCGTAAATTGTCGTAAACAACAGAAATTTGAGACAGACGTTTTATATAGACCACAGAACGACAAAAATGAAAGCTTTGGAAACTGAATTTGCAATAAAACTCGTCCTCATTAGTGCTGGCCGATTAGCACTGAAGAAGTCTGAGAAGCACATAACACTGGTAAAAATAATGAAATACCACTTTCACCATTTTCTTACTGAATCGAACGGTCAATACAAAGCACGGTTAGGCAGTACCCTACAAGAGCATTTATTTGTACAAAACAAATAAAAACAGAGCAAACCACATTACAAATGTATGCTCAATTCATCGGTGACCATGCTTCATACACGGCAGCGCAGTTCTGAAACTTTCTAAGTGCTGTAGGTGAATTGCTCACTGGATCTGATTTTCAGAATCGAGGAAGGTGACGGTATCCACTTGAATTATTCCATCATCCTGTGTGAAGCATTTTTCTCCGTTGATTTCTGTTGAATGAGAACCGGCGAGTTGACTTCTCGTGGTACAGCCATTTGAATTGTGTGAAAGAAAAATTCAGATTCATCATTTTCGTTAGAGTAAGTACTTAATGGTTTGTTTAACTTCATGAAAGCGAATTTTCTTTCAAGTCTTTCATCTACACTTACTGCGGATCAAGGGAAAATGCGACTTGAAACTTGCGAGTTGTGAGTTGCCAAAAAAATATTTAACAATTTCTAAATTATTAGTTGCTGTGGATTTTCAAAACACGGTCTAGGAGAAAATAGTGCGACTGCGTGAGTCATGAAAATATATGTTCGTTCGTTTTCTTGAAGCACTATCCTGGATTTACTATCAGCGGCATTTAATTACGTTGTATCTAAAATGAAGATACAGATCTAAAACGAATGTATATCCCGGATGCACAGGATTTGGTCACTACGTTTCTCAGTCAGAACTGTCCAACTGTTTGACGGAACACAGGCTTTATGAAAATGAAATGAAATTAGATTAGAACAGCAAGGAAAAAATCAGTAAAAAGAAAATGAATCAGACAAATTCACCTGGCAGGATTCAAACACAATTCCCCGAGATCCCGGTAGCGTGCTATTTCAACACTGAGCCACGAAGCGCACGACGCAGATTAGTATTTTATTTTCGATGTATAGGGCGAGTTGCGCATGAGTGTCGAATAACCGAAATAAAAGACATTACAATGCACTAGATTCAGCAGTACATTCAGCCAATGAGGTAGCGGGAAAATGTCTTGTCATTACTCTGAAACGTAATTGGCTAAGAAACAATAGTGTTATTGCTTCGTTTCGTTAATCGCTGGAAGTAAATTGATGAACCAATGGAATCACAAAGTAAAGACATTACAAAGACAAGACTTGCCTTTTTCGACATTCATACGAAATCCGCTCTATGTAGTTCTGTATTGGTGAAATTTCGAGATGAAGGGTTCGAAACCTGGCGGGTGAATTTTCTGACTGTTTGTCCCCCTGATTTCCTTTTTTTGCTCTTCTAACCTGTTCTAATTTCCTTTTCAGAAAAACCTCTGTTCTATCGACCTGATTTGTATACAAAGGTTTCACACCTGTATTTGCTTCTCTAGATAGTACGACAAAATTGCTACGCACTGGGGAGGGGTCAGAGTGCGTAACTCAGCCATGATTGCGTAACTAAGACATGATTGCAATAAAGTACATCGGCCAAATTAGGAAATACCACTCCAACAAAAACCTTGAACATCTGGTCCATGCTCTAGTAATGTCTCGATTGGATTATTTCAACAGTCTTTTATATGGCTTACCCGCTTCCGAAATTGGGAAGCTTCAGCGCATCCAAAATACCGCTGCTCGCCTTATCTCTGGAACATGACGCCATGACCATTTCACACCTATCCTAAAGTCTCTACATTGGCTTCCAGTCGCTGGTCGTATTCAATTTAGAATCCTGCTCATCACCTACAAGGCACTCAATGGACTCTCCCCTCAATATATTCTGGACCACATCAATGAATACCGCCCAAACCGTGCACTCCGCTCAAGCTGTCGCTCTCTCTTAGCTGTTCCTCGCGTGAAAACTGCTACATATGGTCAACGCGCTTTCTCCTTTGCTTCTCCGCACTTATGGAACTCACTGCCTGAAGACATTAAACTGTCATCCAATGTTCAAGTTTTTAAAAAATCTC
>JAOBYG010160311.1:0-10535 GCA_025403545.1 Epizoanthus stellaris
CCCACATGACCACAAGAACTATACGAACTTCCTTTAATATTGGACTGCACCAATTAGCCTTCCAAGTATAGTCTTAGCACGTGTTAGTATCTTAGAATTCAGGAAATACATTTAGCTTATAATATAGTAACTTACTTGAATATAATGAGATTGAATAAACCTCGCTTGAACAAGCACACAAAGTTATCCGAGTATACTTACATGGTGGCAGCAGTGGGATTCGAACCCACGCCTCCGAAGAGACTGGTGCCTCACTATCAAGCAGTCAATAACATTAACTTACACTGATACAAGTTACTGTATTCATTAAAGGAACCTTGGTCAACACAAACATGGCTATCAAGCAATCAATAACATTATACTGATAGGAGTTTCAGTACAAATGTATTCATTAAAGGGTTGGTGAATAACAACTCTTGACACATACACTGTCAAGGTTTCTGTGACAAATTCAAGTTTACATCAGTCAGAGTATACACAAAGCTTGGCAATTAATATCAAAATGAAATAATAAATGTTTCTTGCAATTTACATTTCAAACTTTCATAATTCCTGGGACTAAACACAGCATGGATATTTACAGGTGAGTAAGATTCAAATATCAAAACACATATGTACCTAATATCAGTGCTCCCTTTACCAATTGCCTCATTTGCAGAGTATCTAAAAAGGCAAAGTACACATCCAACAACAAATATAATGTATTCAACAAACTAATCACCATCACAACTAAATCGCCCACTCAGGACCCTGCGTGCCCAGTAACATAATTTTATGGGGCTTCCAAAGGGTCCTCTTATGGATTTCCCTTGCTGCCATTTCCATTTCACTGTTTTACGGGGCAAGGTTGCTAACCCTATGCGCAACCCTCCTCCTTTCTCATCCGGGCTTGGGACCAGCAATGGCGGAGTTACATGTACCATCAGAACGATAATACCTGCATAATTATATAGTTAGCAGCAACATTTTATCAAGGTCCAGTATTGATAAATATACACAGTGAAACACCATCAATTAGTGATTTTCAACAGGTCAGGTGGCAGTTAATTAGGTATAAAGGTAGATTGGCTCTGGCTAGATTGCAGAATATCCCTCCACACTGACTTCTTTAGGTGTAGCCACCCTTTGGCTATGCGCGAGGGACTGGCTACATGTCAACACGTAGATGCATTGACACGTAGCTACATCATCTGACAACAGGTCATGCCACCATCAGTCATACTTAGACAAGCAAGTCCTCCCCCCTCTGAATCTTGAAGAGTAGATGCATTGACGCGTAGCCAGCTAGTCAGATATGGTTGGCTTAGAATTATGGTAAGGGTTATGGTTAGGATTAGGGTAAGGGTTAGGATTAGTGTAAAGGTTAGGGTCAGGGTTAGGGTTAACGTTTTTCATTCTAAAAACACTGCATTGGTCATTACATGCAACGTTTTTACAATACATATACAAGCTGTATCTAATTACAATCACACCATATCAGGGTGAAGCCTCATATCATATAGGGCCAAAGGCAACCAGTTTGATTTCTGAAAATGTATAAACTATCTACAAAAAAGTCCTGCATAAATAATATTTTTGTCACGCAAAAATATATATTTATACTTCTAATTTAGAAGTCTAAGTACCGGCCAGAAGCGTTTTCGGGTCAAATTCAGTTGGGAACCTCACAACCTGAACAAAATTAAATAAAAACTTCATTAAAGGCGGTCGATAGACAAGCTAACAACTCAAAGAAACAAACTTGCGTGTATTATATTTACATGTATGTAAGCCACTGTTCAATCAATGTTGTGCATGCACGTGAGATATAAATATCATGTAGGTGTTGAAAACATCCAGAAATTCGGCTTAAATACCTGCAAAATAATTACCAATGTTCCAATATGAACTTAGGCACTAATAAAGTTCCATTTGGGGTTGTCAGGTTTGTTTGTAAGCATCAAAATGACGAATAAAATACCTTGAAACTCCACTAGCGTTAACGTTACATGCAAACCTTCGCCCGCTGCGTTATCTCTGAACAGCCTCGTTTCAGTGATGCGGAATCAAAGTAGTTCCCAGAGAAACTCGCGCGCTCAATCCAGGTAACGCAAGGGTTGCCCTCTGTAGCTTGTCTGCCCGCCTGCGCTGCCTGCCTAGCCTGTCTCTGTATCTCTCTCTCAGAAATAACTTCGACAGTGTTTGTATAGATAGAGATTGATTATTTAGAATAATATCGTTAAAAAACTTATCTGAAAACCTCGTTTGTGGACGTTCCACAGCATTTCTATCCTTTATATTACTAAGTTACTTAGCTTTTCAAACAATTGCTGAAGGTTCGTTTTACCGAGCCGAATTATTAGGAACCGAAGTAATAAATGCCTGTCTGTCTGTCTGTCTGTCTGTCTGTCTATCTGCTAACTATCTATATATCGCTGTGTAAAATTTATCTCTAACAATGAGAAGGATATATGGGGAGGCCTTTTACGAAATCGGGATCACTATGCCTATGGTTACTACAAGTCAACGGTGGGATTTTTGGGAGAGGAAAAACTGTATCGCTACCATTACGGAAAATCGGCGTCGGGATATGTTTTCTGGGGATTTCATATTTGCAGATGAGTGTACTTACGATTTGGACTGTTAAATGGATTATGTAGGCAAGAACTGGCCACGGGACACAAGGTGAGAAGATCTAGAGGCATATCGGTTTGACTGTTTGACTGATGAACCTGTATCTCGAAGAAGATCAGTACTCGCGCTGCGTTCTTTAAAACAAAATAGAAACCTTGCAGCAGGGCAGATACTGCGGTCAGGGCGGAAGATATCCAGTACCAAAAAGAATTTGTGAATACCATTCGGAGATAAAAGGCCCTGTCACCTTTGGGAGAGCTAGAGGCGATATTTTGATCAGTAGAAAAACTAACGTTTTCGTAAATGTTTCCGCGAGGGAAAAGCCCTGGGAACGAGGTTGTCCGAGTGGATTTACAATAATTCAAAATGGTTTTGTCGCAAAATTTGTACAACGGCAACAGAAAGAAATGAAAAATAATGAAAACAACAGCCTCGGGGTTTTTCCTCCATGTCGGTGCTACAGGATTATCAAAACTCTCTGTTTAGTTTCAATGACTCTTGTATTATATGCACCTTATTTAAGCCGGGGGGCGGAGGATCAGAGCAGACTAGATGCGGGGCATTTGCTTACTTTTGCCAGCCCGAGAGTCGGGTATTTGACCAATTTTGACCAATATTTGAAGTGCAGCCAGTCAAAGTTGTTTAAAATTGACCGAATTTACCTGGCCCCGGGTGTGGATTTTGAAAAAAATTCTAGATCTTCTCCAAACAATTAAAAGCCCCACATCTGTCCCCCCCGGCTAAATTTTATAATTTGTAACCTCATGTGGACATTGTTTCTCCTCCTCCTCTCGAGCTCCCCACTTTACCATAATTAAAATGTTCATGTATACCCCATGCATGGGATAACACTTCTGCGCTCTATTTTTAAAACTCGATAACCGAAAAATTCGAAGTAATCACAAAACACTGAAACAATTCAATGGTGGCTTACCATGACGTCACGAAATTCATAGTAGCGGTGTATTGTATTTCACTATTATTCTGTAGTACTGTATTGAACTTAGATTCAAACATTGCACGCTGAGCGGTTTATTATTCTGCTCGAGTTTTTTACAGTGTATTCTATTCACCGGAGTGAGAAGTGTAGGACTTCTTGTGTTTAGGTGTTGGTTATTGTTATAACCATTGTTTAATTTAATATTAGATAGCAGCTTCAAGGAGCTCCAAGATGACTGGCGGAGTATAAAGGTTTTAAGTCAGTGTAAATATTTGTTTTCTAGACTGTAGCTCCCGCTAGATATTATGTCTGTGTTGTGAAAGAGTCTCACTGCTTGAAGACTCGATGCTAATAAATAAACTCTTCCCGCTATGAAAATTAGTTTCCAGATATTTATATATTGCCAAGTAAGGCGGGGTTAAAATTAATCAACATTAACTCAATTCGGGAGTAAAATTCTACTGTGAAGGCCCCATCCTCACAGATACATCATGATCATTTGAAAACGCAACTTTGTTTTTCCGTTTTCACGTACCACACGGGGACGATGTAAAATCTTCGAAAACGGGACTTTTTGAAAACGGGACTTTTTGAAAACGGAATCTTTTGAAAACGTCATTATCGTCAGTTATCGTGTTGACAGAATCTTTTTTGAAAAGGACTTTAATTTTTCCATACGAAGACGATGTATTTCACGGAAATGGATCTTTTCGAAGACGGTCTCTATGGTGGATTTTTTTTTGAAAACGCAGAATGTATATAACCTATCCCAGTCCTCACGGATACGTTTTCAAAATTTCCGTTTCAAATGCAAACGTGTCCGTGTGGATGGGGCCTCATCTTCAAGTTGAGTATACGCTGTAAAAATTCTAGAACAAAACAATGATATACAACACGCATTTCAACGAGGGCACGGCTATTAAGATATAATTGTTTTTGCTGCCTAACCTGAAAATCAGCCTTGTTTTCTATGTTCATACTGAAAATGGGAACGTTTCGCGAGAAAACGGTCTCAAGGAGTGGAATGCTTTGAATGAATGTTTTCAAAAACTTTTGGTTTTCAAATGAAAATTGTCTTTTCGAATCAAAACGATCCCTGTTCACACGCACACATTTTCAAAAAGTTCCGTTTTCAAATGAAAACCATATATCCTGTACACGGGGCCTAAAATTCTTAAAAAGCGATTAAAAAATCAAAAGTTGAACCGGGCATAACTGTTATATTTATCTATTTCTCTGCATCGAAACTACTGAATAAAACGCCGAAAAAGTTTAAATATTTTTAATAAGAACACAAAATAAATAAAACCCGATAATGATTAATACGTACCTAAAGCAACCAAGAAATTATTTTGTGTGAAGGTTTATTAAAACAGATAATAGAAAGCTGAAAACGAGATATTTCTCAAAGTTTTGAGAACTTTTTAAAGAAACTGAAGAAAGCATGGAAGTCAGGTAACCGTTTGGTCTCCGAGGCAAAATCTTATTATGTAAGTTTCTCCATCGATATTACAATTCAGAATAACTATTTAAATGAAAAGTACTACTGAAAATCCTATATTTTTCAACATATTTTATTCAACTGATAAGGAAAGAAAGACTTCAATAAGTTTCTGTTATATTTAAATGCCAGTTGCTATTAGAATATATTGTATCGAATACCTTTTTTTGAAGGCAAGAAAATTTGGGTTTGGGCAGTAAATAAAAGAAACGCAAGACGATAATACAATGCAATTTTTATTTTATTTACGCGGTTCTTGTGAGACAACAAAAATCCAAAAATAGCGTCTGTAATGAGTCACGCAAAAGCGAGAAACCCAAATGAACCCTTGTGCCCTTGTGCCTTGTGCTAATATACTTGGGCTGATTGTCAAAACAAGAAGACGCCCAAGAGGGGAATGTACGCTCTGGAAAATGGTTCAATCGTTATGTAAAACAAGAACACTAGTATATCCGGGTATTCGTATCCATGCAAGCACAGTTTGATGTTCTTGCTGTGTACAAATTAAAAAAATGAGAGGAAAAAATCCGGACTGTACCAGAATAGCCGCGATTCTTGGGTGCAACGTTGATGACGGTCTCAGAAAAACTAAACCTTTTTACTGTCTTACAAGACGTGTTTGGAAATGGTTTACAAGTCAAGCGTCAAATGAGGTAAATTCCAGCCGTCCGTACACTCCTATGTACCCTGCATCAAACCGACCCTCGGACCCTTTCAAATTGCGGGTGGGAGCGAAAGAATTTGAAAAAAAATAAGCGAGAAAAATAATTTGCAATGACACATTGTTGTAAAGGGAAAGAAGAGAAAATCAGAGAAGGAAAACAAATTGGGTTTTTTAGCAAACTTATCACTTGTGGAAGAACATAATTTGCAAGTAAATTATTCTTCCACCCCACCCCACAATATGAAAGGGTCGGGTCCTAAATGGCAATCTTTATGATAAAGGAACTATCTCATCTTATTTCTGCGATGGCGCAGGAAAGGCTTGGCTACGCGAAATGCCCTGCGTGTTCGAAGGTCCAAAGACACCGTTGGCGTTACTCACTCGTGCGCCGAACATCTTTTTGAAAGCGTTTCTAAAATCCCTGCTTCGGACGCCATAGATCCACGGGTTGACTGCTGAAGAGCAAAATGTTAACCAAGAGAACCAAAACCAGTATTTGTACAAACGAGACACTTCGCACTCATCGTGGGCCATCTGTTGAATGGACGCAAGCACGACATTGGGAGACAAGAGTACAGTGAACACGCCTATCACAATCGCCACCGTCCAGGCTGCTTTTGTGTGCTTTCGATGCTGTACTGCTTGGAGCTGAGACAAACTGTTCATGGCATCAATTCTGTTATTCTGGGCTCTCGCTTCTTGGAAGATATGAAAATAACAGCAGCTTATGACTGATATCGGAATGACAAAGTGGAAAATAGAAGCCGCAATCCAAAGCTTCGGCAAATCTTCTTCATTCTTCACCATCAGTCTCGAGCAACCGAAGAACAGAGCAAATCCCCAGATGAAGAAAATGATAACAACGCAGGTTCGCTTAGTCATCAGTTCCTGGTACCTGAAGACTCGTGTTATGGCAATAAATCTGTCCACACTTATGGCACAGAGATTATAAACTGTTGCTGTAATACTCTCCAGTGAGGCGATTTCCGCGGCTAGAGCCAGACGTGTCCCAGTTGTGACGTTTCTAACAGTCTTGGCAATAAGTAACGGGTTTATAAGACACCCCACGACCAGGTCCGCCGCACTCAACGACGCGATAAAATAGTTAGAGATTACTCGTAGTGAGGGCGTGCGATATACAGCAGTAAGGACCAAGATATTGCCCGCTACAGCCGTCAACCCGGATATCGCGTTCAAACAGACCAAAATAATGATAGAAGTGTTGTCTAACTCACCGGAACAGTTTGGATCCGTGTTGTTCATGAGTGGCTTGGCCAATGGGCTGGCTTGTTCCAACTTCTTGCAAAACTGACAAGTTCTTCTGGCAGTCACTTTTAAATATAACTTGCACTAAACTTTCAAATTACAAGTTTGTCTTATGTTACATGAACTATGTAGACGAAACTGTTTTACCAATACTAAACTATACCTTGCTTCATTAAACTCTATACTTCAAAATGGCCAATTCATAATCATTATATAGGGAGAGCGATTATTATCGTTGTCATCAGACTCTATCAGTTGCATCTACAAAAGGCAGTGACTTCTGTGTAGAATTCAACCACTCCTAGCGCCTTTTACCACTGATTTTGTGCTGTTTCACTGAGCTCCCACAACTGCACTGAACAATACTTCAAGAACTAAACATCGTTCGGCTCAGAGTGATTTCAAATGCATCGCCCTTATCAGATATTTGTCATTTGTGTTTACCTAGGATTCAGTGCCAAGTGTCAAGAAAACAAACACCTGCCGGAATATCAATGTAAAGGAGGATTTATGCACACATTACAAAGAGGAACTCCACGGACACTGTAAAGTCCCCCTTGGACACTACAGTTGCTTATGGTTACGAGTTAGAACATTATTACCGCTCCAGTAGAATTGTAGCTTCGCTAGTTTCATTTCATTGAAGAAAAAAAAGCTGCCGCTGAATGATTTCAGGAGGACAATGTGTGTCAAGCTGTTCTCGCTTGGCTTTGATGTTTACTTTAGCAAAATTGTCTGGGAAGGTTTATCAAGTCTATGTCTCCAATATACCGTAGACCTTTCACAAAAGAAAATCAATATAAAACCGACTGTATTATTTATTTTGGGAAAAACGAAAACGAAACCCAATTTAATAATTGATAATATTGATTTAGTATTTTAAATTGTACTAACGGCAAAAACAACAAGTTTGTATATTTTCTATAACAAAAACACTATGAAATATCTCAATCAAGTAATAAATGAAGCAAGATTACGCTTCTACAAGCATTTTCAGAAATTTTTGTTATGTCAGAGTTACCGGAAGACAAATTCAATTCTATGATTCAATTTTTAAATTTAATAATTTATTAAATGTAGTTTATAATAATCGAGTCCTTGTAATAACCTGACGATGTTTTTCTGGGGTACACTTGATCTCGTTCTTAGCGATACGTTTGGCATTATTAAAACAATGTTATTTTTGATTATTTTGTTTTTCCATAGACGATTTTTTGCGTTTTAATTGGGACAACTTTGCAATGAAGCTACCTCAAAACTGACAGAAAAGTGTTTTCAAAAGAAGCAACGACCACATTTTATGCTCACAAAGTTTCTTAAAGACTTTTCAGATTACCGTTTCTTGTTTTCAAAAAATTACCAGAAATTGTACTCTGCAATGTTTTCAATCTTTTAAATAACTTAGTAAATATTGTCACTGATTGTCCCAGTGGTAGTACTAGTAGTAGTAGTAGTAGTAGTAGTAGTAGTGATAACAATAGTGGTAGTAGTAGTAGTTGTAGTAGTAGTAGTAGCAGTAGTAATAGTAGCAACAGCAGCAGCAGTAGTAGTGCAGTATATAAAAATCGTTTAGGTACGTTGTAAGGTATACTTAACAATACATCGGGGTAGGTCTCCCGCCTCCCCTCACCTCTCTCCCGCCTCCCTTTGCCTCTTTCCCGCCTTCCCACCTCTCCCGTCTTTCCCGTCTCCCACCTTCCTTCGTCTCTCTCCTGTCTCCCCTCGCCTCTGTCCCGCCTTTCCTCTCCTCTGTCCCGCTTGCCCTCACCTCTGTCCCGCCTGCCCTCACCTCTGTCCCGCCTTCCCTCGCCTCTGTCCCACCCGTGCCCTCACCTCTGTCCCACCTGCCCTCACCTCTGTCCCACCTGCCCTCACCTCTGTCCCGCCTGCCCTCACCTCTGTCCCACCTGCCCTCGCCTCTGTCGCGCCTCCCCTCGTTTCTCGCCCGTCTCCTCTCGATCTCGCCCATCTCTTCTCTCCTCCTTTGCCTGCACGCCCTAGTTTTCTGAGGATAATTATTTCCATACACGCATGTGTATGCACCAGACGCTAACAGTATAAGCAATGAGGTTTGTAAACAAAAATCCAATAAACAGTGAAGCGTTCTTATATTTCCATGAAGACCGGCCTTTCTACCAATGACACCCATGTCCTTGACGTTCTCCCATATATCTTCAACTTGTTCAACTGGTATATGCTTGTTCGATTCCTGGAATAACGATTGATATTATTAATTGTAGCATAAATAAATAAGTCTTACCGTATAATAAACACTTGAGAAGTGTAAAAATAAGAAGAATTGTTTTTTAAATAATTATACAATGGCGTTAGGTATAACATATAACTTGAAAGTTTGCGACTATGTTAAAGTGGCAGCCTCGTTTGATTTTCACAGAAAGAATGAAAGTTGGAGGAGAATTCCACTTTATTAAATGAAACACAACAACATGGAAACCTATGACAGACTTTTGCGCACTCCAGTATCAGAGTATAGGAAGAGAACATTATCTAAGAGAAGATAAAGTCCGTACCTCATGATAATTGTTTGAGATCTATTTTTAGAACCGATGCTATTTTTAGTAACTTGTGCCCAGGACATTTGTACGTCGTGCATTTGGTCGGCCGGCAGGCTAAGATATCGTACAGTTTGTCGCAGTTTCTCGACTTTTTCGATTTCGTTTTATTTCTTGCAATTTCATTTTGCTTTATGTAAATAGCCGGCGTTAGAATTTCGTGCTTATTGTAAATATTTTATTCTTCAGAGCCGGAAAACTTCAACTACAAGTGAAGAGGGTTATCAAAGGACGGTCAACGCCAAAGCAGCCTCTGATAGCACGCTATTGAGTTTCAGCCGTATCTTGATTGCCGGTCATTCCCAAGCGACCAAAACGTTTTGTGAAGCAACAAAGTTGTAAACAGTGTAACTTCTGTGCGGTTCTTAAATTATGTTGTTTGAAACGTGAATATTAAATATTTATACACTTTTTTCCCCGCTTTTCTTGTTTGGTTGGAGTTTCAACATTAGAAGCCGAACTCTCACCTTCACCTACTATGTTCCCTTCTCCAACAGCTAAAACCGTGACCATCGCCTCTTTCGAGAAGTTGTTCTAGTTTTACTTGTTGAAGTTACTGCTTCCATATCAGTTTCAGTCTCGATCAGTCTCATCTACAAACAATAATACCGTCATTTTCGCCACGCGCGACAGCAAAACGCGTTCATGCTGCAGTTCAATATCACGTGTGGCAAATGGACCAATCACGTCGCCTCTAAAAATAGCTGGTGTTCCAAGTGAGATCTAAAAATAGACCTCCAGTAATTATCATGGATAGACCCTAATTGCTGCCGCAGCGAGCGAGCCTGAAGCGAGCGAGCAAGGCAGCAGTTCTATTCTATAGGCAGTCAAAAGCTCGATTTACTTTTTTACCACAATGCAACGCTTCCATTGTTCTGTTTTTTACCACAATGCATCTGTGTTGGATTTGGAGTAAGCCGTGATTAAAATTACAAATGTTCCGCGACGAGAGATTTTAACAAGAATTCATGTCGATGT
>JAOBYG010160422.1:0-10534 GCA_025403545.1 Epizoanthus stellaris
AAACGAAACTGTGAATAACTCAGACACGCTCGCACTGAACTATCTGTATTGTAATCTCAATGTTTGTCTGAGTCCTGGGTCTCATATGACTCCAGCTCTTTTTAGAAACTGTGCGCAGCGCTATTGAACGCAGTAACGAATTCAACGCAAATAACAGATTTTCGTTATCAGTGTAACGAAAATCAACGGAGATATGCTATTGAGATCCTCAAATGCCCGGTAACGAAAGCAACGAAAGTAACGAAAATCAACGGAGATATGCTAATGAGATATTCAAAGCCCCGGTAACAAAAGCAACGAAAATCAACGGAGATATGCTAATGAGATATTCAAAGCCCCGGTAACGAAAGCAACGAAATTAACGAAAATCAACGGAGATATGCTAATGAATATGAACAAACGCCACTCTGCACAAAGTTAAAGTTAGTTCGGTTAAATCCGCAATGCTCCGTATCAAATGAATATAAACGTTAACAAACTCCACTCCGCAGAAAGTCAAAGATAGTTTGGTTAAATCCGCCTTCAAAATTCATTTGCAAAATCTCCGTTGAAATAGTCATTTCCGTTGGATTCGCTAGCGGGGCCTGTGCGATTCATTTGCATAATTTCCGTTGAATCCGCAAAGTCATTACAAAAAAATTAAAATATCGTTAGATTCGTTAACAGACCTCTAAGGCCATTTGCATAATCTTCTTTGAATTCGCAGAACAACTACAAAAAAATCATTAGATCCGCTATTAGGTCCGACCGATTCATTTGCATAATCTCCGTTGAATCCGCAAAGCCATTTTTAAAAAGCCATAACGAGTTTTCGTAACGCTAGATGTTCAACAAGATGTAATTATCATAATCTCCGTTAAATCTGTTAAAAGGCTACGCGAAAAATCGTTAAATTTGTTAAAATAGTTATTGCGTTCGATACTGGATATAAGTGAGGTCACCATCAGGTCAAGATCAGTTGTTTGTGTCAAGTCAGGTCGTGGTATGGTAAAGAGAGGTCCCAGGTCGCTATCAGGTCACGATCAGTTGCTA
This sequence comes from Epizoanthus stellaris, assembly GCA_025403545.1. Classification (NCBI taxonomy): domain Eukaryota; kingdom Metazoa; phylum Cnidaria; class Anthozoa; order Zoantharia; family Epizoanthidae; genus Epizoanthus; species Epizoanthus stellaris. The sequence continues at coordinate 1,033 of JAOBYG010160422.1, forward strand.
GGATCAAGTCAGATCGTGGTATGGTACAGAGGAGTCCCAGGTCACGAGCAGGTGTTAGGATCAAGTGAGGTCGTGGTATGGTACAGAGGGGTCCCAGGTCACTATCAGGTCACGATCAGTTGCTTGGATCAAGTCAGGTCGTGGTATGGTACAGAGGGTCCCAGGTCACGAGCAGTTGTTAGGATCAAGCCAGGTCGTGGCATGGTACAGAGGGGTCCCAGGTCACGATCAGGTCACGATCAGTTGCTAGGATCGTGTCAGGTCGTGGTATGGTACAGAGTGGTCCCAGGTCACGATCAGTTGCTAGGATCAAGTCAGGTCATGGTATGGTACAGAGGGGTCCCAGGTCACGATCAGTTGTTAGGATCAAGTCAGGTCGTGGTATGGCAAAGATGGGTCCCAGGTCACGATCAGTTGTTAGGATCAAGTCAGGTCGTGGTATGGCAAAGAGGGGTCCCAGGTCACGATCAGTTGTTAGGATCAAGTCAGGTCGTGGTATGGCAAAGAGGGGTCCCAGAGATACATAATGAACCACAGACAAATTTTGTGCATTCTACTGAATTACACGCAAGAAAAGTCCTTAACCGCCATTGTTCCGAAAACCATAGTCGCTATATTCATGCATGCGGTAAGATTTCTAGAATCCAGCTCAAACATTGTGTATATTTGAGAACGAGATTCTTATCAACTCTGGTAGACTAGTTTTTATAAAAACTAGGTTTTCTACGTCGGCGAGTAGGCCAAATGATGGAATTGATCAACTAAAAGTTGATGTGTTATGTTTCTCGCCGTGAGGGTGAAAGGTTTATGCTGAGGTTTCGAGCGCTAGCCCTTCTCAGAGGAAAAGAGGGGTTTGTGGGTGAAGTAGGGGTTTATATTGTGTTTGGATAACACATGCGGATCGAAATTGAAGTTGCGCCATTGGTTCTAATTATCGAAATGTGATTGGTTAAGAAAAATCTGTTGAACTTATTATGTAAATGAGAAGCGTTCATTGATGCCATTAGGTGCTAGTGTGCCAAGGTTGAAAATGAAGTTTTGTTCTTTGCGTTTACGAGTGTCATTATTGCCATGGTGTATGGAAATGCCACAAACAGTCATATGGTTAGATGAGTGGCCCGGAAGGTTGAAGTGTCTTGCTACTGGTTTGGCGAGATCTTTGCTGTTAATTTTGACATTTCATAAATGTTCTCGAAATCTATCTCCCAGTCTTCGCCCGGTTTTTCCAATTAGAGTTTGTTGCAGATTTTTCTTAACCAATCACATTTCGATAATTCGAACCAATGGTGCAACTTTAAGTTCGATCCGCATATATTATCGTAACACAATATAAAGCCCTACTTCACCCGCAAACCCCTCTTTTGTTCTGACGAAGGGCTAACGCTCGAAACGTCAGCTCAAACCTTTCATCCTCACGGCAAAAAACATAACATATTAACTTTAAGTTAATCAATCCCATCATCTTATCAACTCTTATACTGCGTAATCATAAGCAAGTGCGATTGTAATAATCGGTATACGGCTAATACCTTCGAGGTAATCACTAATATTTTCAGACGAAAGTATCACAGAAAATGGTGTCAAATGTAATGAGAAGAACATACTTGTTATTTACACAGTTTCCTGGTGGTTAGGTTAATAATTTTCAGTATTTGTCCCATGCCTTTCAAATACAGCTAGGAAATCAGACGGTTGGAATTGCAGCATCCAACGGCAGTATTCAACAGGTAGTATTCAACGAGTATTTTCAACAGGTAGTATTCAACGGGTAGTATTCAACAGGTAGTATTCAACGAGTATTTTCAACAGGTAGTATTCAACAGGTAGTATTCAACGGGTAGTATTCAACAAGTAGTATTTAACAGGTAGTGTTCAACAGGTAGTATTCAACAGGTAGTATTCAACGGAAAGTATTCAATAATAATAATAATAATAATAATAATAATAATAATAATAATAATAATAATTAAAACACTTATATAGCGCCTATACAAATAGTCCTAAGCGCTTTACAATGATTCAATAGGATAAAAAGTAAATAAAACCGTTGTGCAAAATTTACATTGTCGTATATAAAAAAAAATCTTCAACGCGTAGTATTCAACGGGCAGTATTCAATGGGTAGTATTTAACAAGTAGTATTCAACGGGTAGTATTCAACAGACAGTATTTAATTAACGGGCAGTATACAATGCGTAGTATTCAACGGGCAGACGGACCGAAAATTGACCAATGAGAACGCTCAAATTTAGCATATAATAAGTAAAGTTTTGTCTAGGAAAGGTTATGACTATGGCCTACTTCTGTTCTATATAGTTGCGATATTTTAAGCAGTAAGCAGCAGAGGGGGGTCGCCCACAAAATTCCGTAAATTTGGACAGGGATACTTAGGGACGGACCATTTGATATCGTGGGGTGGGGGTGGAAGAATGATTTGCGAGCAAATTTATTTTTTTGCCCTGGAATGGGCCTGCAAATTTTTTGTGCTTTTCCCTCGGCTTTCTCTCTGTCTTCATAATTTTGTGTCGTGCAAATTTATTTTTTTTGGCTTTTCGGGTCGTGCAAATTTTTTTTTTACAAATTCTTCCCGACTCCCCCCCCACAAAATCAAATGGTCCGTCCCTAATAAAAGCCAGCAGAGCATCTTGATTGATTTCGTTTATAAATTATTAAAAAATGCAGCAATAATTAAGGAAATTGAAGCTCCCATCATGCCTTGAGGGCTGGCTATTGCACTTTCCCTATTGCCTATCGCATGTGTTCAAATGTCAACTTTTTTTAATTAGCTGTATACGTAAAAACATATGCGATAGCTAAAATGTCTGTATTTTAGCCTATTAATGCATCTCAATGTAGTAGATCTGATCTGTCATCGAAAAAGCTGAATCGTTTTTGTGTCTCTTATTATAGTGTCAGATCTAGTGGAATCGCAACCCTCCGACGAATCTGAAACGTCTGACGATTCTGAGACAACAGGAGATCGCAACGTCTCTGGCGCAACTGCAACTGAGACTGAAACAGAAAAACTTGAGAACACTGACGATTCGTCCGGTGCGTCAGGAGATTCCGAAGAGTCTGGCGAATCCGGAGAATCTGGCGAATCTGGAGAATCTGGCGAATCCGGAGAATCTGGCGAATCCGGAGAATCTGGCGAATCCGGAGAATCTGGCGAATCCGGAGAATCCGGTGAATCTGGGGAATATGGAGATTCCGGTGAATCCGAAAACAAACGAAGTGATATTCCTGATGAAGTGGATGACAGTGATTATGATGACGATGTGGATTCAGCGATAGAGGAGGGTGGATCTGGTTCACAGACGGCAAGTACGTCCGGAGGAAGTGGACGCGAACCCGTCAATGAACGCAAGAAGCTTATCACGGAGACGCTGGACGACTTTGGGCAAGCGGCACTTGCGAGTAGAGTCGAGAAAAAGGACGAAATCATCAGGAGTCTGCCGAGTCTGCCAAAGGCTCAAGAAGACGCAGTAGCTAGCCCAAGCATCAGTACCAGCACAGGCGCCACCCCCCACTCCAGTGCCGACACCAAGACCAGCACCAGCAAGAACACTGATGACTCGGGCAGCACTGGGGAGACAACTCGTGCTTCACTGAAGAATCTGTTTGGTGCCATCTCTGGTTCAGATTCTGAGACAGGTTCGGGGTCAGAGACAGTTGTGCCAAAAGAAAAACCGACAAGTAAAAAGTCTACACGATCAGAATTGGTAAGCTGACTTACTGCTCTTCGTTATTCTGGCGAAATTGAAAATACTAGCGCGAAAGGCTGGACAGAATTTTTTTTCTTCTGTTGAATCAGTAGCAATATTTATGATTCCAGTATATTTTATTTTAACATGCACTGAAGTAAATCAAAATCACTAAATACAAGTACATTTATATTTATAGATTCTGATTGGTTGGAGTGCTGTAGGTGAAGAAATCTTGTTCAGAAACATCCGATTGTCAAATATTATGTAGCATGGAGGAGAGGGGAGGGGAGGAATGTTTCATTTGGTTACAAGATATGTTATCATTCCCAAGAGAACGAATATATATTTAGTGACCGAAGAGTTACACTTTGATTTGATTTTCCTGCATGTTAAAATAAAAATACTGGCCTGGTAGTAATCGTTGCTTGATCGTAAATGAGAAGAAGGCATTTTCATTATGCTCTTTGAATTGCTTCATTACAATAACGTATGAACACATGTGGCTGGCCTCCCGAATCGCACGTGCTTTCACCTCGACAAGAGTTGCAGAGACACCTTTAACGTCGGTATTCGCAAGACGAAACGACTGAACAGTCGACACATGTCGGGAAACCACATGGTTCAATATCCTCTTCTAGTTACAGTTATTCTCCTGAGTGAATCGCATACGTCCTGAATTCGTCCTGAGCACGTCCCGAGTTCCGATCTTCCCCCTGAGATAACAATCTATTATCGTGAAAAATACACAACATGTGACTTGAACTAAATGTACATAAATTACAACATCATGCGATACTACTCGTTCGAAAAGTTTGCTAAGTCTTTGATGAACAATTATTTAACAATTATTCCACGAACAGGCGTTGGATGTGAGGTGATAGATAACCAAAGAGGCGCGCAGCACCGAGTGGACTATAATCATCTCATATCCAACAAGTGTGAGTGGAATAATTGTTTTATTAAATACAAAGTCAAAACTTACTTTTTTCTTTCTAATTTTGTGTAAACCGAACGAAATTTAGTGTAAACCAAGCAGAATTAAGTGTAAAACAGGAGGATTTGAAAATTGTTTTGAAAACGGCTGTTTTCCATATAAGGTCGAACTCATGAATATCACCTGATAACCAGTGAGTATTGAACCAATCAAATTGCTTGAAATTCGATAACCATTGGGTTGTATTTAATAAAATCTGATATTGTTGTGGTTCTTCCAGCTCAAAGTAATTTTGAAGGATTTGGAGATTGTCTTTAGACCCCTATCACAGCCTTCCCATACAGTGCTGTAGTGGTTTAAATAAGCTGTTCAATCAGAAAATGACAACTGCAAAGTAACTAGTACTTATATTATATATTGGTACAATCTCTCGTGCGATAGACTTTGCCACTGACATGTTTAACTTTTCGTTGTGACAAACGACACAACCAATTGAGCAGTTTAAATTTCTATGTCTGGAACATATATGCCATTTGGATGTTTGAGTTTTAACTGTACTTTCTTGATTAAACAGCGTGCAACTGGTACTTCACAGAGTTATCGGGCAGTTTCAACACACCAAATTATCCTAATAAATACAAGACCAACCTCGACTGCAGATGGACGGTTGCTGTACCGCAGGGTAAAATGGTTGTGTTGTCTTTTGATGTATTTGAACTTGAAGCCTCTCCGCAATGTGCTCGAGCTGGCTGTCCATGCGACTTCATTGAGATCAGGGAATATTTCCCTGACGGCAAACCGACATTCAGGGGTCGCTACTGCATGGGGGATAACAACACTCCCCCGGTTATCAAGTCTGTGGCTAACAATCTGACAGTGCTGTTTCACTCGGATACAAGCACCGGTGGTAAGGGGTTCAAAGCCAGTTATAACATGACAAGTAAGTGGAAATGTAACCTTCGCCGTAGCCAATTCCGTTGTCAATTCGAGCAATGATGGGGAGGAATCTGGAGGCGAGCGAGAGAAGTGAATGGGAGGTATATAGAATGGCAAAATGAAGAGGGCTCTTTTCCCTTCTCGCCCTATCCCTTCCTTTCATTATTTTCTCTCACTCGCCCTAGATTCCTTTGCAACTGTTAGCCCTCACTCCCCATCACTCCCCATCGTTACACATAATTCTCCAGTCTTTCTCTATTGCCGCTGCTCAAATTAACCGGAAATTTGGCTGCGGAGGAAAATAGTGAAAATACTTTGAGATTGTGAGGTGAGCATGTTATCGCGAGGATTGCTAGTGTGGCGCTGTTCCAGGATAGTTCTCATACGAACGGTCACTCAACTGATTTGTGGAACAAGTCTCTCCCTCTATTCAAGCCTGTTACCTTTAAAATACAGTTTATATATATATTGACAATTGTATTGTAATGCGATTTCATGAAATGGAAGAAAGTTTTATTTTGCCATCCCCACTTTTTTCAATTTCTTGTCGCAAGATCGACCCAAAACTTTTCATTTATTTAATTCTTGTAAAAAAACCAATTCTAAACAACAAAATATAAGGAAAGGCCTCTTTCAGCTGCGTTTTCTATCAATGTTCAATTTGAAGTATTGTTTCGAAAAATGCCTTGTGTCAATCTACCTGTTCACCATTATATGTTATGCTAAATCATCTGTGTACAGTTACTGCACCAGACTTTGTTAAGCCCGTAATATTACGCTTTGAATACGCCCGTATAAGCAAATTTAAGCCCCCTCCTGGATTTAATTTCTTGGCATTTTTTTTCTTTCCCCAACCGACCCAACTTAACTTAGATTCAGCGAACCCAAACGATGAGTAATGAGGATGGGCTATAATAAGACAATTCCAAACTCGTGGTACTATTTGTCAGTTTAGCAACCGTTCACTTTGTGGTCTTGGGAATTTAGTCTCAATTTAAATCGATTTATCAAAACGATAGAATACAGCTGTAAATGTGGAAATAAAATTACTGATTCCAATCAACTTCCAGAACTTCACCATCTACCTGTGTGTTCTGTTTAGTTTGGGGTTATTTGGAGCTATTTAGAGTGTGTTTCATTTCGGTGTTGTCATACGTAGAAGATGAAGTGAGCTTACTATGAGAGCCAATCACAACTACGAGAATTATGTTGTCCCGATGTTAATTTAAGGACGTCACAGGGCGAGTGGACAACACCCACAACATTCTAGACGGCGCCGAGTCGTCTCTTCCTTATCCAAACAAAGAGATCTGAAAAGATAATTCACAAGCGGAGAACGGACTAGCTAGGCTGCGAGCAGTTCCTGTCTTTGCCGTTTTCGATTTCCGATGAGAAGCAAAGTTCAACCTCCTGTCACGTGCCACCATTTGGGGCAGTCCCAGCCTCGGTCCAAGTCTTCTGGGGTTTGTCTTCCTTATTTGGAGCTTTCCTGTGACATCAGTTGATGAATTCATTCCAGAAGCCTGGCGAAAACCTTCCTTGTCCGGCGGTCATTTAATTCTTTAATATATTGAAGGAAAAATGTGCTATAAGTTACCTAGCAGGTACCAAAAATATCTAATTGTCAATGTCCGATTGATGTTGTTCTACTGACTCGATTTTTCTCGTTCCGCAGCAGGTGATGAACTACCTCTTTGGCCAGAAGGCAAATATGGACTGCCTATGGTAGCTCCCTCGCTGTGTCCCTCATCCACGAACTTCAACTGGGCCACAGGCTCCCGTTACCAAGATACTGTTGGTACAAACGGGCGATCCACGAACTTTCATCTCGCCGGCTCGGTAAACAATAATGGCGTAGAGCAGCGCTTCTGCATCAAAGACGTTGACGCCGGTGACGTTTCACGGCCGTCCTGGCCAGACGGTAGATACTGCGTATACAAGAGAGGCGCATCGTGTCCATTTGGGCTCTCTGAAGGCTGGGTGTTTTGGGACGATAAAAATGAGACCAACAAGAACACTGTAGAGGGGACTCTCCCCAATGGAACCTACAATCAGGATACGAAGATATTGTTCTGCTGTCAGACAGCGGGGAATGTATTTGACACGATATATCTGCCGGTGGACAAACCGTTTTATCTCATTGCTTTCAAGTCGCACTTCTCAGCCAACCCAGCTTGCCAAGACGTGCATGGAGCTGTTGCTACTGTGGAATATATTAAATTTGGCGTGGACAAGAACAGTAAGCCGAGTGTCGCCGCCGTGTTTCCGTATGGATCTAATACCAAACCACAGTATCTCTATCACTGCTACTACTCCGGCAAGTGGAAAATAATTGTCATTGTCATTGTCGTTGTCATGGTTATTTATTATTATTATTATTATTGTTATTGTTGTTGTTGTTATTGCCTGTTTATTATATGATTTTATTCAGTTGAATTGGTTGATTGATTGATTGAGTGATTGATTGATTGATTGATTGATTGAACGGTGGGTGAGTGAGTGAGTGAGAGAGAGTGGGTTTGCTGTTATAAATGGATTGATCAATCGACCAACCGTTCGATTGACCTACCGACGAATAGATGCATCGACGGACTAATTGCTTGACCATTATTTTGTACATCATAGTTTAATCTGCTTTTGATTTTGTACAGTTTAATGGTAGCCATTTTAGTTGTTCTCGTATACTCTATAATTAGATATTGTTTTGATTCTTCCAGTTTGAGTCATTTTGAACTATTTGGAGCTTCCCTTTTGACCCTTGTCACAGCTTTCTCAAATAGTTTTGCAGTCGTTCAAATAAGCTGTTCAATCAGAAAATGATAACTACAAAGTAAAGTACTTCTATTATATATTGGTACAATCTCTCGTACGATATAACATTTTGAGACAAGCTGATACTTTGCCAATGACATATTTAATATCGGCTCTAAAGCTTAACGTTCGTCATGATAAACGGCACAATTAATAATAATAATAATAATAATAATAATAATAATAATAATAATAAAGATTTTTTAGAGAATCCTACAATGTCTCGATCCTCTTACAGATAAAATAATAATAAAATACTAAGCCAGTTTACGATATATTTACATTAAGCTAAAATGAATTAAAAAGATGTGTTTTCACTGCGACTTTAAATTGCTTAAGGGAGTCAATGCATCTAATGCAGTTTGGTAAAGAGTTACATATTTGGGGTGCTGCAACAGAGAAGGATCTGAACCCATAGGTCTTTGTATTTGATTTCGGGACAAGTAATAATTAAGGGTGATTGTAGATTGTCCCTGAAATGAACACAAATGAACAACTGGGAACCAAAATATAAAAATATCTTCCAATCGTCATGTGTATATGCTGAACTTGATGCAAACAAAATGAAACCCACGATTCCTGATTGATCTTTCATATCTATTATTATTAAGTACCAGTAATCCCAATCCTATAAATCACAGTTTAAAACTATTATGAATATCATTACTCCAAACTTCTTTTTTTGGTTTCTTTTTCCTGTTTGTCCTTTTTTGTGCCTGCCATACACTACGTTATTAATAGTAATTTATTTTTGCCAAGCTACCCGACTCTTGTAGCCTCATATGGTTATTTTGGGTAGCTTGTACAACAATTCACTCTAATTAACTTTCTTTAATATATAATGTATTAACATCAATGGTACAAATAAAGTTTGAACCTTGAATAATAATCAATCACACCAAATGCTGAAAACTTAGGCGGTCACTACATGAGACCGGTACAAACTCAGTACTGGAGTCATTATGTGAGACCGGTACAAACTCGGTACTGGAGTCATTATGTGAGACCGGTACAAACTCAGTACTGGAGTCATTATGTGAGACCGGTACAAACTCAGTACTGGAGTCATTATGTGAGACCGGTACAAACTCGGTACTGGAGTCATTATGTGAGA
>JAOBYG010160533.1:0-10534 GCA_025403545.1 Epizoanthus stellaris
ATTAGTGCACACTACCCGCAGGCCACTCAAATTGTAAATTATTGTGTACAAAATATGAAATATAGGTTCATAAAAGTTCACATAAATGAACGAATTTTATCAGCCAGGCCGCAGCTGATTGCACTGCCCACGACTCTACACCCTCCTAGGTTTGGTGAGGACGTTATAGTGTCATCTTTATTCTTTATTACCCATTCTTTATAGAACGTTTTTGTGTCTTCTATATAATATATTATTTATTTGTTATACTATAGAATATTTACAAACATATATAATACTTACAGTTGTTCCAGTAACTTTAGTCCAGCAAATACACCATTTGGAATGGTCTCAATACCATTTAGACTCAAGTCTCTGCGGTGTATATATACTGTTAAGAATATAATTTATTTCACGCTGCGCAGAAAGTCTTGGTTGGATTATCACAATACAATTGAAGCAAGGTAACAGAAATGAATCAAATGCTTTCCTGTGAATGTATTAGAACTTTGTATTTTGCATTTTATCTATTGTAACTTTTATATACTATTTATATTTTGTCAAATATTTTAGGCACGACCCCACAAGTTCCCAGCTATATCGTGTATAAATATAGCTTTATCGTGTATAAATAACGTATATAAAAACGATGTAGACTAAAAGTTATAAATTTGTCCGAATGTTTTCGGTTAAAAACCATCATCAGGGATAAAAGGACGCCTGAATTATACAAGTTTCAGTATGCCATCCCATGCTGGTACACTTTCCCGATCAATCAAATCATTGCATCCAAATATGGATATGTTAAGACGCGCTTTATGAAGCTGTCCCGCGACGTCCCTCATCGACAACAATCCACGATACAATGGCAATGCTGTGAGAGACTTATAAAGAGGGAACAATAGAGTGATTTGCCCATGTCTGACAAAGTGCTACCCTGAAATTGAATAAATTATTTCAACAGATCCAAGTGAGATCATCTGCAACAAAGCATCTTTTGAAAATGATTGAACTTTGAAGTTCAAGCACGATGAAATAGAACCCGAAGGCAAAGCCGCACAACAACTAGGATGCTGCTCGTATGCGTATGCAAGTCTTTCAGCAAAATGTTAAAGTTCTATACATCAATACTCTGCTTTATAAAAACCTCTATTTTCTTATAAAACGCTATTATAGAGTCTTGAATATCTTATTTTGCTTTTCAATCTTGCTCACGTTGTCAATTAGAAACTTGCAAATTACTACCCATAAAATTATGGCGACTAAAGTTTTCAAAATCGATTTCAATGATTATATTAATATCTCTGTTGAAGAATACATAAGCTATAAATGGAGCATAATTTAAAATAACCAAATTACACTTAACTGTTTCCGTTATGATTGTCCAAAGTTTGCTTGGTAGTTTTTACTGTTTGTATGGTGGAGTTATTAATGTTTGTACACAGGTTTCCCACATGAATGAATTGGCAGTACGGAATTGGCATCTAAGTTTATCGTGTTTGTTCGCTTTTGTTTGCTGTCAGGCTAACAGTGAGAATAACGTTTGAAAATTCTGTATTTGAAAATGGTTATTGCTAAAACAACATTGCAATGAAGCTCGACAATACTACTGGTTGTTAAATATGTGCCTTCTGAACTGAAATAAGGTTGTTAGAGCTCTAAAATGAGATATATCTCCACGCGAACAGTTTCTTGCTCTTCAAAAACACAAGTTTTTAGATTGGCTTCATGGCGAAATAGGTTCCTTTGAGAGCGTTTTCAAATTATCATCTTCTTAACAACAAAAACTTTTGAAGTGGACTGGGCAGTCGTAGAATTTCGACAGATGTTTATTCAGTGTTTCGTTTATAGTCAATTGCACGGAAAGCAATATCGATCAGACATGTTTATATCGACAGAACTACACTCTCTTAATAAACGGCTTTCTTTTCTCGAACTAGACTTAAATATACTTAGGACCCGTATCTGTGTTTGTATATATCTGTGTTTGTTTTTGTTTTCTGCACTTTTTATTCAGACAGTCCGCATTTGACATTCCCGCCGTCCATCGTTCATCGTCCATGGTCCACCGTCCATCGTCCACCATCCATCGTCCACCATCCATCGTCCACCGTCCACCGTCACCGTCCATCGTCCATCGTCCACCGTCCATCGTCCACCGTCCACCATCCATCGTCCACCGTCCACCGTCCACCATCCCTCGTCCACCGTCCATCGTCCTGGTTTTAGTACATGTACCGTGCTAAACGTCAATGCCAGTAATGACACGTCACTAGATCACTCTTGTAATGCTTATCACGGCGTAACTTGCACAAAAACTAGCCTGAAAATCTGACGTTCTCCTCGGCCTCAAAATATTTTTCTCCCCGAGAGAGACATCTGAATAAGTTAGCCGTTAATCCCGTCCAGTGACGTCACTAAGCAAAATTTTCGTAGTGCATTTGGTCGGTTCCGTCAATTCATATTCATTTACATAGATTAAAAGTAGGCAAAGTCTCATCGACTGACAAAATATAATAAAACATAGGTACACAGTGTGTACCGAGGTGAAGCTATTGGCACAATACAGCAGTGTTATTTGTGAATGTGAAAATTTTACTACTCACAGGTTTGCACAAAGGAATAAAGTGTCCTGTCTATAAATGTTTCTCAGTCCAGTTCTGGATTTCTGCAGCTCTTTCAAATTTTTGTCTTTCTCAGGGTTCTATCAGTGTCCTTTTAGTTATTAAAGTCGCCAATCTCATGTCGACCGTGACAAACAATCCAAGTTGAATTATTCTCTAACTGTGTACCCTTGGTGCCAGAGGTTAGCTCTCGATCGCCAGGCTTTCGCTTTGTGACAGGGAAGGTGCCCGTACATTGAAATAATCTCTAAAACCAAACATTATTTACTGTGGGCACTTCGTACTACCACAAATCAACACCATTCGATCCATGACAGCAAGAAAACAAAGTCCCCGTAGAGTAAAAATACTTTGGATCACGTGATTTACGAGGATGAGATTCGATCCGACAAACTTCAATCGATTATGTTTAGTGACATTCCGAATATAACGCCAGTCCACCATACGTACGTACGTACATCAGTCCGCGAGTGCCGGCTATGAGCTATTGAGCCTTTCGGCCAATAGCTTCAAATAGCTAAAATAGACAAACTTAAACTAAACTAAAATAAAATTTTCAATTATTCCCAATTTTCCCGGTTGAATAGTTGGTAAAGCGTCACTCACTTTCAATATATTCAATATCAATTAACAGAACCGACCAAACAAATCCACTACGAAGATCTGGCGTAGTGACGTCACTGGACGAGATTAACGGTTAACTTATTCAAGGCCCGGTTGCTCAAAAGCCGATTAGCGTTAACCCAGGATTACAATTTAACCCACCACTGGATTCTGTTTCCCAAAGACTAATTTAGACAACAAATCATGGATTAGTAAATTGGGTGAGTGATGTATGTTTGAACAACACTTCTTAAAATATTGACCACTTAATCCGAGGTTCAGAAATCTGATCTAAAATTAGGCCTAATTGGCTAGTTTCAATATACGTCACATCCGGTACATCATTCACAGATGACGGAAATGCCAGAAATGGAAGAACCCAGACAAAGTTAGTAACGAACGAAAATTTGAGATTCTTATATTAAAAATTGAAGCACTGAGAAAGGTTTCAAATCTCGTATATCGGGGAAATTTAACGACAGTTTGTGGGGCTGACAGCAGATGACGGGCAAGCTTGCCCGTCATGTGAAATTTACCATACATTCTATTTAAAATTTCCAATACTTTACAAATTCATTACTGCCAGTGCCTCAGTTTTTGAAATATGATTTCAATGTTTTGGGTGGCTACTAACTGTGACCTGCTCTTTCCATTTCTGGAATCAGTAAAGTGCTATCATAAAATATTTTTATCGACTGACGTCATTGAAAGCAACCAATCCTAGGTTAACGTTAATCGGCTTTTGAGCAACCAGGCCCAGACGTCTCCCTCTCGGGGAGAAAATATTTCGAGGCTGAGAAGAACGTCTGATTTTCAGGCTAGCACAATAATAATAATAATAATAATAATAATAATATTAATAATAATAACAACAACAACAACAACAACAATAATAACAACAACAACAATAACAACAATAACAATAATAATATTTATTGCTTATATTGTGCATTGTAACATTGGAATATGATCAAATGCGCATTACACAATGCTAAAAATAATTATATACTAATGATAAAAAGTCATATTAATAGTTTGATAGTAAATTATTCAAAATAATTATGCTTAGCAACAAACAGCTTCAGGAACACTTAACTCTAGTGCTAGAAACTTTAGTACCATTCATAGATCTTAATTCTCATTAAGTTAAAACATTTTTACTTAGCCCCCATTTACTAGTAAATAGTCTCCCCTCAGTGTATTCCTTATGTATCAATTTCATAACTTGTAAATTATGCAATTCAGTTTGACTGTAATGTAATAATTATAATAAAAATATCTAACTATCTATCACTCTTTTACCCAACAAATCTTTGATTTGGAAAGCATAATGATATCTATGCTAAGGTATGATTTAAGATTTTTTCCCTATGAAATAGTGATCATTCATTCAAACGTTACGTGTAACGTAATCTTACAAATGACGTCACCGCCGTTTCTTACATGAATATACTTCTGTGTAAAGTTCCTGCAAAGTGAACAGCTCCCTGCCAATTTCAGTAATGTTTTTTGTAAAAATGCGGTTCACCCAGGTGTAAGCACGGTCCTAGCACAGCGTTAGCACGGCGGCATCTCGTCATAGTTACTCCACACGCTGATTTGGTTTGTAAGAGGAGATGACGTTACAAGCGAATCAAGACGACCCGCAAACAAACCAAACATGCCACCTACAAAGCAAAACGGACTGCTAATCAAGACATGCACCATCAAGTGACGTCACATTGGATAATTGGCAAATTTTAAGCATAAAGTTTACATTCCGTTACTTTTCTCTAAACAATTGCTGCTACAATTCCTGTAGTGATGTTTATTAGCACCTTTCAGAAAATGGGATGTTACGCTGTTTTACTTCAGACTAATTTGCTCAGATTTTTAATGTCATACATGCATTTCAAAACGTTTAAATTTTCTCTATGTATTTACTCCTCATTAAGGGGAAACAATTAATTTTTCTGGGGGAAATTCGGTCAAAATTATGTTCATTACCTTCATATCTTTATAGATTGGAATAAAATTGTGCCACGTGCACTGAATGTAACAGTGACTGCATAAATACTATAAACCTCACGCACTGTTTGTTTTCATGTACACAACCGCCATATTGAATTACGAATCAGACGGTCCGTGGATGTGCGTAAGAGATCTGTATGTTTTTCCTTGTCAAGAATTGCCTCTTTTAAGCAGAAAATGAATTTTCTCTTGCAAAATGTTGAATTCAACTTTTTTTTTAACGTTTCACTATTCAACGGGAAAATTAACTATGTGACTAGTTACGACAGCTGACTCCCGATAACTCGAACTTTAAAGAGAAATCGTAAAAGGTTCGAGTTATCGGCATTAAATGACTAGAAATTAGGGGATAATACAGTTTTTGTTTACAATCATGCTTCATTACTATTCAAACAGCGCTCTCTTGCTCACGGACGAAGGGCTAACTCTCCAAAGTCAGCTAAACTTCTAACTCTACGGCGAAAAACATATCATATCAACACTGTTTGATTATACTCTCACAACCGGAACTAACGCTCTATTTCTATACTTCACACAAAGAACGTGAAACTAATGGCAATTAGACATTTCCTAACCATGCTGCTCAACTTGATTCGAAATAAATTAAATATTCTGTTTTAAGTCATTACACCTCGTCAAATAAGGTTCGAGTTATCGAGGGTAAAGTTAGTAAGAAATGACCTGAAGGGAAAACGAATTTACTTCGAGTTAGCGGGAAGTTCGAGTTATCGAGGGTAAAGTTAGTAAGAAATGACCTGAAGGGAAAACGAATTTACTTCGAGTTAGCGGGAGGTTCGAGTTAACGAGGTTCGAGTTATCGAGGGTAAAATTACAGTAAAAGTATGAAGCAAATACAGGGGCAATCGATTTTGGTTCGAGTTAGCACAAACTTCGAGTTATCGGGAGTCAACGGTAGTACAGGTAAAGTGTACAGTGCAGTTGTATGGCGTGTTGCACTGAACACCATTGATATATATGTGCAAGTACAATATACAAATAGTAGGAATATGTTAAATGTTCTATTATGATTTGATAACTACGAACAAGTTATATAGACACTATTTATAAACTCAATTGTGAAATAAGCAAATGACAGACGAAAAGGAAAAATACGAAATACCATCTGCGGCAAGGTGAAAGACTCACAGCTTGTTTGCAATTCCTTGCGTTTCTTCTTGTACTTAAGGTGATGTTCAGTTACTCGATACACAATTTTTCGTGCAACATGTTGTATGAAGACTTGACGGCGTGGATGTTGCACTCGCCAACTCCAACAAACTTGTGCCAATAATGTTGTGAGTTTATGAACAATATAAAAAAACTTGCAAAAACGATAGCACTTAAAATTGTACAGCAAGACATGTTACACGATGTTGAGTTTTAGTGTAATAATGTTGCGCAGAAAAACGCCATCCCGTGTAACATCACCTTTAGGCTTGTTAGGGTTCGTACTGATTTGAGATAACAAAATTCCAGGAGTTTTCCAGGAGTTTTCCAGGAATTTCAGGAGTAGTGCGAACCCTGGCTTGTTTCACAAGAGTGAACCGGACTTTAAAGTGATGTTACATGGAAGGACGATTTTCTGCACAACAGTGTGGCGTAAAAACCTACGACATGTAACATGGCTTGACGCACGATTGTTATTCTTCACGCAATTTTCATTCCGGCAACATGTTGCGACTTTTTACATAACCTACATAAATCCACAGCATTGTTGGCACAACTTTGCTGGAGTTGGTAGACATGCAGTGTAACACACTCGCAATCAACTTTTGGCGCTACATGTTGCCCAAAAATCGTGCCGTGTAGTAGCTAGCACCTTAAAGGGGCACCGTCATTTCAAAATATTGAAAGTTCACATCGTCTGATTTATGTGAAATATAGTCAAATGTTTATTCTAAAAGCAAAACAGAACAAGTGAGTTGGACATAAATGCACAGATGGAATTGTATTTTGAACCGTTTACTATCACTAATTATAAAAAAAAATTGTTGCATTCTTATTGGCCAAGCGAAGTGTAGTTCATTTTGTAGTCATACAGTAACAAAACTTTCTCCATTCTGATTGGTCAAGAGAAGTGCTGTTCATTTGAAACCAGAGTGCAATTTATTTAAATCGAGTGTACTATTTTTGAAATCAAGTACAAAAGGTGAAATCAAACGCTGATTGGCCAGCGGAGAAGCACTAGACAATCAGATCACAGTTTGCATGGGAACGAGGCTAAGCCTTCAAAATGGCGGTCAGTACAAACAAGACAGAAAACAGTGAAAGATTTGCAAATATTGGTGCAGAGTTACCTAAACAAATGCTAGTCCAAGCGGACTCGACCAAGGATAAAGCAAAGTGATTTCTACAAAGTGGCATAGAAAACGCCGATTACTAAAGGAAAACAAAGCTAAGTCAGTAAGTGGAAATTTTTTTGTTTCTATATGATTAACAAGTAATCACATGGTTGTGTTCATGTAGTTTACGAATAAATCAGCACTCGTAAATTTTTCAAAGACCACAAATTGAACTCGCTTCGCTCGTGCAATTTTGTTAGTCTTTGAAAACTTTGCTCGTGCAGATTTATTCCAAATTGCACTCCAAACCATGTGATCACCTATACAAATTGAGTGCAGATTTTTGAAATCACTCTTTGACTAGCCAAAACAACTGGGAAGAAATACATCAATCAAATCGTGGAAATTGCTAAGGAACATGGATACACACTTACAAATGTTCAAAAAGTGTTCAGGAAGAGTCTGCAAGTGTTTGTATGATGCATGGGAAATTTTCGGTAACGTTCGGAAATCTTCCAAAATGTTCGGAAAATCTTCAGAAATGTTCCAAAAATCTTAGGAAGTGTTCAGAAATGTTACAAAAATGTTCGCCGAATATTCGGTACATCTTCGGAAATGTTCGGTACATCTTCGAAAATGTTCATAAAATTTTTCGGAAGTGTTCGGAAAACATTCGGAATTGTTCGGAAAATCTTTGGAAATGTATATGTTTGGCAAGTGTTAGTAACGTTTCGCATGATTTCGGAAAATCTTACATTTTATTACCCTGACAAAAAGCTACCGTTTTTCTTCCAATTTCTCTCAGCCTATCAGAATGTAGAATTTTTGTGTCTGTATGATTAACATGGTCTCTTGCTTCGCTCATGCAATTTTAATCTGTGCCATCTTGCACTTACAATAAATCCACTGATTGTTTTTGGTTTTTAACATTGAACTTGCTAAAGCTGTGTACTTGTTGGTATTTATAACTAAAGAAAATCTACTTTGTTTGACAATTACCCTTTAACAATCCAAGAACAAACATGAGGAGACCTTACCAGTGTGAATGAAGAGAACGCGAGAACCTTTGAATGTGCCCGGATTGCTTTTCATTTCTTTTACCATGCCAAGAGTTGCTTTAGCTACGTAGATTGGATCACACATAACTCCAGTCTTGGTGGACAGTTTGACAACAAACTCTGTAAATGGGCAAAGTATTAAGATGAAATTGGACATCGTTTCGCTTAATAACTTGAATGACACTCTTCCCTATTTGGCAAGGGCGTCAGTTTGGGGGATTCCTGCGCCCGGGAAGGGAGGGGGGAGGGGGTGCAGAGAGTTTCCGCGGCCTATAAGTTCCACAATATTTACGCTAATTAAATGAAATTTGGAAGTTAAGTTGCTCTTCACAATCTCCTCATAATGTCATATTGATAAGGTAAATGTGTCATATATATGTTTTTCCTTATGTTACGTTTCTAAATCTTTTACAAACTCTTTCAAAGACATTTTGAGTAGTAACGTCACTTTCACTTTCTACAATTAGAAAATGTTCTTAACAATTAGAATTAAGATATTGAGGGGGAGGGGTGGGGGTAGAAAGTACAATTTGACCGGTTGTCTTTATTTCAAATAATACTGTAGCAAACGTTTGTGGATGTCTACAAAGTTAACTGATATTAACTAGGAACATTTATAAATGTCAAAATGACGTCATGTGACGTCATAGGCCCGCCATTTTAGAGTTCCCAGAAAACGATTGCAATCCCATAATTGATCCAAATTGACCAGTTGGAATCCATAGAAACATATTTATACCATTATAAAATGTGTAATAACACAGCAACAATCACGAGAAACACATTTACAAACGGAAAACTCCAAATTTGGTTATATATGCTTGTCAAAACTTGGTTGCAATGACAACATCAAGTCCCTTAGTGGAGAAACTCAATGTCAAATTGTTTCCGGATAAATTTTTGGAACTCCTACAATTTTAAGAAGACTACTTGAATAGCATAAAAGGTATGTAAAGTTGAAATTGACGCGAACACTTTCTGCCCCCTCCCCCCCCGGCCAGACTAGCCAGTCCCCAGACGCTATTTTTCCATCGCAGCGCTAGCGTTTTCCGAGGGTGAGATTTCTTGCTGGGCAGGAAAATTGGCATCTACGGACGGACTATACAATAACTCAACCTTATCCATTTCTCTCCAGTATATAAACTTCTTGATTCTCACCACAGTCCTTTACCAAAGGTGACCATTTGGTTGCAAACGTTTGTACAATGTTCAACAGTTTTATTACAACTGACGAATGGTGCAAATGGGTTTCTAAACAAACGATTAAAATGTGTAAGCCGTGACTGTGTAGCGCTTTATAATAAATTGTTTTCTGATTGGATAGGTACATAAAAAGTACCGAACGTTTCAAGTTACTATGTTTGATGTCCCTATTGTTCCTCAGGGCAGATAATTAGCCACTCTCCAGAAACTACAAAAGGACTGGGACCCGTCCACCCAAACGATCCCAGAAAGCAATGCCCCAACACGTGTATTGCAGATTATAAGCTCTCATTGGCTAAAATAGGTCACATGGTACACTCTCACTGGGCAAATATCAGGCAATACCCCTCTTCAACCCCTCTTCTGATTTCAATATCCCTCCAGTGAAGCAAAACAAACCAAAAAGTGACTGTTTTTCACCTCTGTTTCTCCTCCGATATAAAAACAGTAAAGACAAACGACAAAAAACAAATTTATATTCACTGATTTCTTTAATATTTCTTATTGGAACAAGATCAACATACTAGACAGGAAACAATAAAAATTGTCAAAATCTGCGAACCGAAAGATGCATGAAACATAACATTCTTGAGTTTGTCACTAGCAAAAAATACTGTAGCCAAAACCTATGTTTACAGCATGTGGACAAAAGTATAAATGTTTACTAAAAAGCTTTCAAATGAATTGTTCAAACATTTCTTACCTTGAACCTTTTCGTCCAAAATTATTTAGCTTGAAGAACAGCGACAGTTCAAACTTCAATGGCAGTTGGCAG
>JAOBYG010160644.1:0-10534 GCA_025403545.1 Epizoanthus stellaris
CGTGAGCTGTGTCATTCGCAATTCAGCTCAACCGGCTGCAAGGATTGACAATTAGCCCAACACACACTAAACTAAACACTAAACTAATTCTGGGAACGGTACTAACTATTTTTGGATACGGCACGGCTGAATTTGTGTCGAATAAACGGGTAGTGATCTTATTTTGGATACCCATTCCTTTTGTCAACGACACACCGAAATCTCGGCACAGTGACAGTTTTCACTCATGCCGAGCACACCTCCGAAGATGTGCTCGGTACGCCAAAAATTTCTGCCACGGGTATCTGTTTACACGTTACAAACCAGCAGTGCCGTGCCGAAAAATTACCGGTACCGCGCCGAGATTTATGAGAACCGTGCCAGATTTGTGCGCGTGTAAATTCATGGGGCTTACGCTTTGTTCAGTAACTCTGCTGACATGGTGTGTGGCTCCTCCTAAAATGTTCAATGCTTGGTCTTTAATGGAGCCGTAGGCATCATACTGATTATCAGTTACAAATTTGTGTTTTATTTCAGCAATATATAGTTGTCTGGTTCAATTGTAATTCGATTTGGCGACTGCTTCAAGTCCTCGGATTAACCAATGAGCGCGTGCGTTAGATCTGTCAAAATGGTTCCTATATAACAACACAATACAGCAAAAGTCTTTTGTTTGGTGACTGCTATACATATATCACAATGCAATATTTCGGTAGTCATACAACAAGAGAATTTGATGTTACGTCATAATGTATAATGCACAAGGCCAAATTAGCAATAATTACGCTGATAACTAAACAGTGGTTAACATATTACGAATATGCTTATTGTTTTGCAGGTTACAAAGGACACTTAATACGTTTGCGGTGACTCTGTTGTCATTGGGTGCATTGTGGACAACGCAAAAAGCAACAAGCAATATCTGCACGTATTGTGTTCTTATGGAGAATAATTGTTAATTTTTAAATAATAAAACAACAAATAATAACAATCAAACTTTAAAATAAACGGTTTGTTGACACATTTTATGGCGCGAATACGTAATTTAATTTGGCCGTAAATTTTGAATGGAATTAATGAGCTGCTGAAACTTGTAAAAAGCTGCTGAAATGAAACACAGCCGCAGATATCAACGCATTGGGAATACTGGAACTATAAGAGATCGGCACTGCCAGAGGGGCAAATGTCGTTACAATGCAAACCCTGAAACGACTCCATGATCATATCATCTGACAATCAACCTTGTTACCAGCCTGACAGTGTAGGAAACCTTAATTATACAAATAACACAAATTTGTTGTGCGTAATGTTTTTCCGTTTATTTACACCTTTTTTACTATATTGGTTTATAATGTGGAAAATCCTAATTAAAATGTGTTAGGAGTTGCCTTACTTAGCATTGTATTAACCAATATTAGCTTAGATAAATAATTAGCACCCAGTTACATCTTGCGCACGTTACTACGAGGTTATTTCACTTTCTGTTGACACTACGAGGCAGACTGGTGAGAGAACTTCTACATACACTAAGTCTATTACAAGAGAGTAAATCAGTACATATTCATTCTGTTTTTGTCTATCCTACATGACAAGAAATGTCTTTAACGTTCTTTAGAAGAAGTGGTGGAATTAGTTTATATGTTTGAAATACTATACGAGATCAATGTGTTTGAACCAACACGCCGTGGAATGCGAGTTCTGTTTCCCTGGTATGAGTTAAAACACGGCTAGATATGAAAATGTTTACTAATGATCTCACAAATTATTTTGGCTACATTGAGAACAACCTTCAAGGCAACGTCGAACGTATGATATATAGTATGCTTCGTAGCACAGTTCTACAAGTGTATACAATTTCAATTACAAGATAAGAGGAGCAAAAGTGCTTATCAATGCAGTATATGCCGGATATCTGTAATTTCAGAACCATTCACTAAAGAAATATTCCCCCATAGTTCACGAAATTTGCGATAATTTGTCTGCCGACATTTTCATATGTTTCAAACTGAAAAGTTCTTGTATATGGAAATAGTATTTATTCAACCCAGAGGGAAGAGTATGGACACACGGTTAATAAATGAGATTTTTTTTACTTCAGATTTGCTACAAACTCAATATTAGTAAACAATTTTGTTTTTCTAGTATAAAATAATACAATAGTTTCATTATTACAGCTGGCACTTTCTCCCCTACCACAGCCTTACTCAGTCCCAGGAAGTTTTAACAAAACTATTGTTAAATGTCCATTTGAATCCAAGGTGTGTTTTTTACCAGCGTCTGTGATTACTTATATACACTACAATGTCTTATTACTATCATAGCCGACTATATGAAGTTCGTTTATTAGCGTAACAAAATAGGATAGGACAATAACATACTTTGTAAGAATTAGAACCTAATTTCACATCCAAAGCATCACGGATGCAAGTTGGGTCAATTAAAACGGCATTACAGTTCAATGATCTACCTTCGTATGTAAGTGTCACTAATCCTAGCATTATACCACGGTATTACAGTTCAATGAACTGCCTTCGTATGTCGATGTCACTAATCCTAGCAGTATACCACGACATTACAGTTCAATGAACTGCCTTCGTATGTCGATGTCACTATAGCAGTATACCACGACATTACAGTTCAATGAACTGTCTAGATCTTCGTATGTCAATGTCACGAATCCTAGCAGTATACCGCGGTATTACAGTTCAATGAACTGTGTTCGTGTGTCAGTGTCACTAATCCTAGCAGTATACCACGGCATTACAGTTCAATAAACTGTCTTCGAATGTTAATGTCACTAATTCTAGCAGTATACCACGGTATTACAGTTCAATGAACTGTCTTCGTATGTCAATGTCACTAATCCTAGCAGTATACCACGGTATTACAGTTCAATGAACTGTCTTCGTATGTCAATGTCACTAATCCTAGCAGCCAGTATATCGCGGCATTACAGTTCCATGAACTGCCTTCGTGTGTCAGTGTCACTAATCCTTGTGCTATACCACCGCTTTACTTGTCTATAGCACTTTCCAAGGATGCAGAACTTCAACGTCAGTACATACACTGCAACAGTTACGACAACTACAAGTACAATAATAGCAATTGCTGTTTTTCTAACAACACAGTGTACTTCGATGTCATCGCTCAACGTAGAATATCGACTTTTTTTGTTAGTTATAATAAAAACGAGATCCCCTGCACTCTGATAAGGAAGTGTACATTTTGTGGCATTGAGGCAGCTTTTAAAGGCGAGGGCTTTATGGAACGACGCCATAAACATCTTGTTTCTTACAGTTACATGAAGTGGAGAGCTGCCGTGTTTATTAGCAAATATAAGATGTAGCTGCTGTACGTCACTACCAGTTCCATTCACAATGGTAGAATTGCATATTGTAGTATCTGTATATGTAGGGTATTCTTCAAACAAGAAACTGTTCGAGGCATCTTCGTTTAACCAGGTGTCTCTAAAGTAATCTATGTCGGATTCATATATTTTGTAAACTCGCAAATTTACTGAGGATGAGGCGTTGAAACAGAATGTGGACTGTAAAACTCTACCTTTTAGCATATCATATTTCATACTATTGTAATGCTTTGAGAGCAGGACAAATTTCTCAAGCGAATTAGTCGCGGAATATTTATCATAGTTTGACAAGTCTCTTTTATCAAAGAGATATATGTCAAACTTCGAGCTTGTTGTAAGTGAAAATGATGAAGGATTAACGGTCAGAGCTTCACAAACTTGGACACTGGGTCGCAGTAACACCATTGCCTGGGATGGCATATGGGATGCAACGTCCACAAGGGCAATAGGTCCAGCGGTATATTGTTGAACTGCCACTATTATCAAAATATAGTAG
Organism: Epizoanthus stellaris; assembly: GCA_025403545.1. Taxonomy (NCBI): domain Eukaryota; kingdom Metazoa; phylum Cnidaria; class Anthozoa; order Zoantharia; family Epizoanthidae; genus Epizoanthus; species Epizoanthus stellaris. Next base: position 3,843 of record JAOBYG010160644.1, read on the forward strand.
ATTATTACCGCAATAAATATCAAAGTAAAAGGAGCTATCAAACAGTATTTTATGGTGTGTATTGTTTGCTTCGCTTTGAGCTTGGACGTTTTGGCTTGTTTTTTCTTTGTCAATACCTCTTGGACTTTGCTCTCGAAAGTTTCTCCGTTGCAAGTATCTGGTGAAGAAACGAGAACAACTTCGTTATTCTAAGGACTGACTATCATTCTACAAACTTTTGAATGATTTCAATGAACTAGTACCCTACGAGCACACCATCTATATCACATAATGCACATTTGTGATTTTTCTCAATTGTTAGCATGCTATAAAAACGATAAAATGAAAGTTGTGAATCTACCTTATTATGGATAGCATAGGATGTACAACTTGGACAAGAATATGATCACCTAAATTATTTCGTTTGTCAAAATCTTACAAAGAGTTTCAAAATTACCCCCTCCCCATCACTTAATAAAAGGTCGAAGAATGTACAATGGTATAAAACTCTCAGTGAAATAACAAGGTACAGCTCGCTAGTTCGTGATCTCCTTCTTCCCTTTGTATTGTCGATACCTGCCAATCGTTCTACCTACTAACCGGGACAATTGGTCCACTTGTCTGCTTGTTCCAGGCTCTCCATTAACCGCTCGGTGAAATACGGCTGAGCATCCTGGCAGGAGGTGTCCAGGTAAGTGACATGTTTCAGGATCGACGGTATCTCGCATCTTATGAGTACAAGAGGTAGGACGCGAGCTGACGGATAAGAGAAATGTCAGATTAAACGTAGGTTACAACAGTGACGTCACCTTTTCAACTTTTTGGTAATTTTTTAAATCCGAACTATAATCGTTCCTGGCGTGGATCCAGGATAATTGCGAGAGGGGCTTCGATTCTTGGTGAGAAGGGGTTCGATTCTTGGTGAAAGGGGGTTCGATTCTTGGTGAAAGGGGGTTCGTTTCTTGGTGAGAGGGGGTTCGTTTCTTGGTGATAGGGGGTTCTATTCTTGGTAAGAGGGCCGGTTCGGGGCATATGCTCCCTCAAAACGTTTTGCATATTAAGGTTCTTAGAGACACGTTTTTATTCTGAGGGTGTTCAACCGAACCACCCAACCCCCCTGGATCCACCCAAGCTTTCATATAGAAATACAAAGAACTTAGACTTCGGTGACATAAAGCCTTGAGTTTGCTCGGAGGAAGTAAATTCCCCTTTAATTGTCTAAATATTGATAGGATGATAAATCAAATATGGCGCCGAGAGAAAGAGATCGTCTGAAGAAACTGAACGAATCTCTGCCGTGCTTTCTTAATCTGAGGATTTCATGTGGGATCATCAAGGAAAGTTACTGATTTTGGGACGTCTGCGTGACGTCATTATACTGGATTAAGTAATGTCGGATAAAAACTAATAACACTGCACAAGAATAAAGCAGGATGCATGTTTGCAAACTGTTTAGCCACCTTAACCACGAACCTACCTTTGCAAGTTGCAAGCGAAAGTCCCAGCGCCTGGCGAATCTCATAATGGCACCACTGACTCTCAAGATAGCTTGGAGACAAGACAAATATCGTGACGCGACTTGTCTGGATGGCGTGACTAATGTTATCCATTATGGATGAACCAGCGTTGAAATCCCTATAGTCAATGCACACCTTCTTACCCTGTTTCTCGAGAGTGTTGAGAAGCACATCTCTGACCCAGGGTCTGTCGTTACTGTTGTACGATATGAAGACGTCATGTTCGTATTCACCATCGACACGTTGCTCTACACTTGGCGTGACATCAGAAGTGATTGACACCTCGTCGTGCTGCTGATCGCCTATACACGAGAAGACGAAGACGGTACAATGAAACAAGTTTTTTCCAAGGATTACGTCTACCTGTTTTTCTCTCTCGTACTTCTCTCATTACACTTCTGTACTTCATTCTAATGATTGTGTATGATTGCAAACAATATCCAAGCGGCCAGCATAAACTATTCTCAAACAAGTTACTCTTTTTTCTATTTAGCATCATTAAATTCATGAACAAGAACTGCACAATCCATCAGAATGAAAACATGAGAATCATTTCTCATCAGTTAATATAGGTGTGAAAAGACTGTAACCCTAAAACCCCTTTCTCTAGGTTAATGGCCAAATTTGCACTAGAGGCAAATTATCCGTCTGATACGGATATTCAATTAGACGGATGAACAGTCTGGATATAAACTCGGCTCTCAGACGAATTTGGGGCGTAATTCGCCTGTACTTGATTCGTTCGATACGGATAGTTTGTCTCTAATTTATCAGTTTAGACGAATGAGAAGACGACTATTGCCGATGTTATGAATAGAGGACTAGTATCTATCTGGCCGCTTCTCTTTAGCCCAATTTATACTAGAGACGAATTATCCGACGTCTGAGATGGATAATTCTTCTAGATGTAAATTCGGTGTTCGGACGAAATTACGGACCCAAGTTCGTCTTTAATTGCTCGATTCGTCTTCAAGACGTGCTAGCAGACGGATAATTCGTCTCAGACGGATATCTTGTCTCTAAAATTTTATATCTAGAAGGACCAGAAGACGATTTTGACCTAGACTTAAAATTGAGGAGGACTGGTTTCTATTTGGTCGCAAGACTTTCTTGGGATGTATTTCAAAATCTAGACGAATTATCCGTCCAAATTCGCCTTCACATTTATATCTAGACGATTTGTCCGTCTGACGGATAATTCGTCTGGACGGGTAATTCGTCTCTAGTATAAATAGGGCTGTTATAGAATATATTGCGACATTGCGTCTAGTAGTATGAGTAATCGATGATTCCTCTCCAGTATATAATGGTCAATGACGCAATGAAATCCCCTATCAATATTACTGAAGGTAAAAAAGTTATTATTCATATTATTATTGATATAAACATAGCAATTATTATTATTTATTGTTAATATTATTTATTACTATTATTACTATCATTATTATTATTATTATTATTATTATTATTATTATTATTACTGTAAGTACCACAACTCAGTCCAGTGTCAAGTAAATAACGACATAAAATGTTGTTAAACTACTGCACACCCTTTATCAGGATTCATAAGGAAACTTTGATGATCTTTAACTTTCCAGTCTTCTGTTGGAACAATGCTTGACTTGAAATAACTCGATATCACTAACTATCCTTGCTGTTCGGTCTTGGCAAGGTTTACTGAGTTGTAAATAGTACTTGATTCTGTCTTGGGGAGAGGTATAATTTGCTCAGATAATAATAATAATAATAACAATAATAATAACAATAATAATAATAATAATAATAATAATAATTATAATAATAAAATAATTCTAAGATCCGATCACAGACAATTTTAATGACAGAGAATTAACATAATGTTAACCTCCTGTTTTGAAAATACATCTTTGCTACAGAAAAATAATTTTAGATGATTTCAATTCACCCAGCCATGTTCCAATGGTTTCTCGAGCTCATGACATGATAATACTATTACTGCAATGTAGGGTCACTGACTAATACTAGTAACTTTGTTTACAACGCCAACCCTGTGAAACGCATGATTGTGTTCTGGGAAAATTCCCATGATTATATATTCATGAAAACTGTCTGACTTTAAGCTCATTTGCATAACACCATGTCACTCAGTTTCAAAATGACTTACCTTCGCTACTTTCGCTTTCTTGTCCCTTAGGTGGTGAGGAAGCGAAATCCTCTGCTACTGTTTCCTCTGCAATAACTAATACTTGTTTCTCCGTCTCTTCCATCGTAATGTTACGTTCTTTGTGTCCTTTAAGTACCATAAACACATTTCTTCAGTTTTAAATTAAACGTTTTGTAATTATATTCTAGTAAATTCATTGCCGAAGGCAAAATCAATTAAGAAACGGTTTTTGTATCGCGCGACATTAATTTTGAAAAGAAGCTTTTTTCGAATTCTTAGCGATTTAAATGATTCTTCTCAGTTAAATGTCTCAATGTAGTTGTACATAAATGTGGTATCTCTAAATTGCACCAACGAATTCACTGGAGCTTTTCGAATAAACTGGGATTATGAACTGAATTCAATCTTGAGGGAGTTTAAAATGCAAGTGTTTATACAGAGTACATAGTGTCAGACTATTAACAAACAAATTCAGAATCTGCACAAATAAATATAAATAAATCTGCTTTCTAATCAAATGGAGAAACCGAGGTTTGGAATAGTAGACACAAAAGGTGTATTCTGTCACCCTACGTTTTCAGTGGTAACTAGAGGCTAGGTCCTGTGTAGCAATAGAACGAGTTCATGTCATGAAATCAAAATACATTCCTGATTGAAGTCAAATGCAGAGGGCTTTACCTTCAAAGTATAGAATGATTCCTGTCCTTCTGTAGAAGATTTTACCCCGAACCTTAACGTATTGTCCAGCCAGAATGCTTTCGTTTGAAGCGTGCAGTAGACTGACGCATAGAAACTTATACAAGCAACTACAAACTGATATGTATGAGGTTGGGGATTCCCCACATGTTTAACAAAAGAGATGCGATGTTAGTCATACACGCAAATGCTTTGATCACAAATACAAAAGCGAAAGCGAAAGCGACAGCGAAAGCGAAAGAGAGATGTGGTTATTTTCCCACGGGAAGTCGTAAATCCAGCAAACGCGGTTATAGAAAGCTTTGCTTATTACAAATTATGGGTAAAGGACGAAAGCACTTGCATTAGTTGACGGGAGGGCAGGGGAGGGTAGGGGGATGGCAGGGGCGTTACATGTATAGTATTGAAGTGTTTCTGCTCGATCTTATTGGATTTCTCGCGTTCTCCGTTGAACTGTTTGGCGTTGCGGCTCGTATCAGTGTATATTAATTTACATTTGTTTGATCTGAAAACACATATAGTCAACTTTGAAGTATTATTAAGTTTTGGGTTAATTAACTGAGAGTGTATATAGGTCAATATCATTAAATAGAGGGCAGCACTTTGCTCTCAGGGACCCGCCATTTGACAGTGTGGGATGGGGGCGAAAGAATCTTGAAAGAATAACTTGCAGGATATGTTTTGTAAAGGAAGAGTAAGGGTCAAAGGGAAAACATCTTTTGAAAAAAACCATTTTCAGTAAAATATTCTGGTCGCTCATCCACCTCTATCCCACATCTCATCATTTCCTATCCTTCCGCGTCATTCCCTCTCATTCCGCGCCATTCCCTCTCAATCCCTCTTATAATTTACCATCATCTACCATTCCCTATCTGTGTTATCATTTCGAATTATTTATCATCATTCCCTTTCATCCACCTTCATTATACCAATACCTATCTTACGCTATTATTCCCTATTATTCACCATCATTCACCATCATTCACCATCATTATACCAATCCCTATCGTCCGCTTGATCTTGCCTGGCTAAACGTTCGAGATGCCAGTACTTGAGTATAGCAATGTCAACAGAACTTTGTAAAGAAACTTTATAGCATTCCTGAATGCTGAACACGAGCCTCCTGAACTGAAGTACCGACGTTGGAGCTTATAAAATGCTGTTCTAACATTTTTGAAATAATGTATGACTTTGCTTTATTTGCATTTTATTGAGGCTGCGTTTGAATATTCTGAAACTTTACGACGTTGCCAAATCGAACCAGTTTACAGTTTATTTTGTTACCTGAAGATGACCGCAAGGTTGAAAACGTTTGTAAATTTATAAGTTTTATCCATATATACCAAATTTTTAACAAACTTTTATCGGCGAAAGATGTCTATACAAAGTGTTACGTATAACCATGCATTGAAATGAAAGCTCTTGATGAGTATTATGAAACAGTTGAATTGTGGGAGTGCCTTTTAAAACTGAGCGAGATGTCACAACTTCTTGACACATAGATATAAAGTGTGACCATTCAAATGAGAGCTCTTTATACGAGTATTATTAAGCCTTGAGTCTCAAAGGTTGTTTTCAATATGCAACGTAACACGTCGCAACAGTCGCAAACAATACGCAAACATTACGAAAGATAGAACCTGTTCCATCTTTACGTATTGTTTGCGACTGTTTGCGACATGTTACGTCATATATGGAAAACAACCTTAAGAGTTGTGTTCAAAACTGAGTGAGGTTTCATAACTTCTCATCGCATAGGAAAAAACATGAGTAGTACGTTTTCGTATCACTGTCTGGTTACTTGTAGACTTTGAATATCTCATTTCTGCGCAAATAGTTAAAATACTAGCATCAACCTTACCAGTGTACCTTTTGCCTTTAAACGAAGGACAACCCACCCGTTCACTGATCCATTCCTATAAGGAATCGTAGTTATATTATTCTTATCTAATGTTACAAACAAAATATGTGTGCCGGATTAAAAAAATTACCTGTTGCCAATCGATGGTAACATTTTTCTTTAACGCCGGATCTTTGTATCCTGTTATCAAGAAACAAACTTTTCTGGACCTGAATCGCATGATGCTCATTTTCTGAAAGCAATTAAGACATAGAGACATGTTATCACCTGATAATATAGAATGTTCAATCGGGCTTTGTATCAGACATTTATACAGAGGATTAGAATATTAGTCAATAATTATTTGCGTTCAGACGGACCGAACGGACTCCCAAGTTATAAACTTCGCAAGTCAACGCAAGTTAGAGAGGCTACTTCGCTGTTTGTAGCCAAACGGTAGAAAACGTGCATCGACTTGTATTCATATTTGAGCTCGATGCAAGTCCGTGCAAGTTGA
>JAOBYG010160755.1:0-10532 GCA_025403545.1 Epizoanthus stellaris
GGTACCAAAATATTTCGTGTATTTCTCAATTTTCCTCCACCCCCCTCTAGTAGATACTTTATGACCGGTCCCTAATACGCTGCAAAGCTCCGATCATAAAGACCAGCTCAGCTGTAATTTACTTGACACTGAGAATTGATCAACTGAGAATGGAAATGGTATGTTAATTTGTCATGAATATGGACGATTAATAAGGCCTACTCGACAAGGCGATTTTTAGTGGGGTCCGATTGTAGATGACGTTTCGAGCACTAGCCTTCCGTTAGGGCCTATTCGCCGACGCAGAAAATTATAATTCTTTCAGAATCTCATCTTCCAGTGTCATTAATTATCATTACGCGCGCGTAAATTTGTTATTTGTGCTGTGATATTTTACCTGCTCCATCCAACATCACTCTGGCGATTCCTTCACTTACAATTCCACTAAACAGTTTTGGTCCTTAAATGGAGCAAAGTATAATGATTGTTATCCGCGACAACGGAAGCCTTTACAAAACCATTTATCCGCGACTCTGATAGGGGAATTACTACGAATAATTACTCAATCCCCTTCTACTCCGGCCCAATTCAACCCCCGGCCCCCCCTCCTCTCTCTCTCTCTCTCCAACGATACCTATTGACCAGTCCTTAACTCTGTCTTAGCTCTCACTTTGGTTAATGTAGAAAGCCATTGTCAAGGCCTTTTTATCGTATTTTCATAAATATAGCCAGAAATCACTTTAATTGTGATTTAATATCTTCGAATAGAAAGTAGATATAGGCAAAAATGATGACAAAGGAAAGAAGAATGGAAAAATAGCTCACACTAAAAGTGATATGGACTTTGTTCCGACGTGGCGAGGTGCCGAGGGGTTAATCGTATCTTACCATCCAAATGCCAGGGAATAGAAATTTCCTCTGTCACTGCGCCCGCGGCATGTCCTAGCCGCTCAACGGATTTTCTCACCAAGTCATCTACATCAGCTTCAGAGTTGGGATATCCAAAACCTTCCTTTACAACACCGATACGCAATCCTCCAATTTCTCCCGTTAGCTGAGACAAGAAAATAAAAAATATTTTGATATCCCCTAATCATATCCAAAGTCTAGTTGCTCAGCTTGTTTCTAAAATTTGAAGTTACCTTGTCCGTGTATGACTCAGGTCTGTGTAAATCACGCGGCTGTCGTGGATCCAAGTCTCCGTCTAAACCAGCAACGACCTTAAAAAAGGAACTGCATGATTAACATAAGTACTATGATTCATGAAAAAGAGCTTATATAAGAGTTATTTTAAATTATCATCAGTCCAGTGTGGTCGAGGTATTATTCATATCCTACCGCTAACAACAGAGCTACGTCGTGCACAGCCCGTGCCATCGGTCCAGTAAGGAACTAAGTTATCGTATCAAATAAACATCGATTCTCACACTAGTGTCTTTGTTCCAGGGTAAATTCTATGGATATTATAAATATTTTACCTCTAACAACAGAGTTTCATCGTGCACAGCCCGTGCCATCAGTCCAGTGTGGTCCAGGGTATTCTATGGATATTATTAATATCTTACCTCTAACAACAGAGCTACATCGTGCACAGTCCGTGCCATCGGCCCAGTGTGGTCCAGGGTATTCTATGGATATTATTTATATCCTACCTCTAACAACAGAGCTACATCGTGCACAGTCCGTGCCATCGGTCCAGTATGGTCGAGGGTGAATTCTATTGGTATTATTCCAGTGTATGGTACAAGCCCTTTGGTTGGCTTCAATCCCACAATTCCACACGCTGAAGCTGGTATTCGAATTGATCCTCCCTGATCTCCCCCTAACGCAATGTCCACGTGATCACTGGCAACCTTTAGTTGATGGGAAGTATTTACTCTAAATACAGCTTTTCTTAACTGAAAGGTAACTGTACTTCATAATTCCTTCAAAAATATAATAATAGTAATGATAAATATAATAATTGAATACTCATATTGCGCAAATTACATCAAAATGATCAAACGCACTTTTTCAAAATAAGGGGAAAAATTGCAGGTATATTATTTTACCTTTAATATCTCGGATATAACATTAGTGCAGTTTTGAAAACTTCTTTAGCAAACTATTAAAACGCTGTACTATATTCTTGGATAACGAAGGTAAAACAGCTAATATAAAGAAGACAATTATTGGAGTAACGTGGTGTGACTATGAATTAATGTAAGTCTTGCAACGACATACACAACATATACAGTTTCGTTCGCTCTACTGTTTTCTTTCCATATTGTCGAAAAATTAACTGCTCTAGTACGAATCGTGGACACAGAATGCAGGAAGTATCATCCTGCAAAGCTAAAGTTTCAAACATTTTCTGGAGGAGTATTCCTTCAGAAAGCCGGAGAAGATTGCTTCTTCATACCTCCTCCCCACTTTCGGAAATCTTGGATGTAGCCCTTGCTATGCAATGTACCTGTGTGTGTGTGTATGTGTGTGTGTGTGTGTATGTTGCATGTACCTGTGCAATGTGAACAGATATACAAGGTAGGAGAACTGCATTACCGAAATTTACCAAAGATTAGGGGAAGAGAGGTTGATAATTTTGGCCACTGCTACAAGGAACGATTGTTATACTTACACTCGGTCCTTTGGTTCTCTTTCCCCAGAGTGCCATACATAATATACATATAGCCTATATTAATGTGTTTCTCCAAGTTGCTAACATACCAAGGCAGCAGATCCTGAAGAAGATCCTCCGGCCATCCTGCCCTTGTCGTGTGGATTCAGCACAGGACCCGTAGCCGATGTAAAGCTACCTCCACTTATACACATGTTCTCACAGACAGTTTTACCTAAGATGCGTCCCCCAGCATCCAGAATCCTGGTAACGATAGAGGCATCAACATCTGGGACATAGCCTTCCATCAGGCGGGAACCGTTCATCATAGGCACACCGGCCAAACAGATGTTGTCCTTCAGGGCCACGGTCTTATTCTCCAGCTTGCCACCAACAGCACCTTTAATATCAGTTCTCCAGTACCTAGATGAACAAGAACTTGGTCTAGCTGTTTGTTGCCAGCATTGTTCATTACCTAGTTCGTTTATTGCATATTGCCAGTTCAGTTTTTACAGGAAGTTTCTGCGAGCTAAACGGACATATTTATTACAGTGTTAGGCAGCCATTCAGTTGGCAGTTGGTTTGATGTGTCCCATGCATAAGGGACCAAAACGGCCGACGCCTAGGCGTTTCCAGGAAAGATGGTAATACAACAATATATGTTTTTCTGTATACGTTTCATCAGAAGATTTATTACCCAACTGACTCAGTGGAGTCCAAATAACCACCAGAGAGGGACTGAAACGATATTTGTACTTGGTTATTTTCTATAGTAGCAAACCACTTTTACAGGTGGTTATGAACCTTAAAAACTGTGGATGTTTTTCTTCGAGATAAACAATGGATAACATGGAAAATGTCTCGGAAATTAAATGTTTTCAGAATATCAGTATGAACATGACTTCCCCAATTTTGCATTACATTTTGAGTTTGATAAGGATGAACTAGTTATGGAAAAAGTCCCTGCAGCCCCCGAAAACGATGAAGTGAATGGGCAGAATGAAGTTCCTGCCGTCGGTACAGAAAAAACAACACTAAACGATAGCGATATCGATAGGTTTATAGACGAAAACCGGAACAAAAGCACATGGAAACGTTGTTGTTCGTTCATTGGTGAAGAAAGAGCCATGGAAGATATCTCCCCAGACAAGCTCAACAGCCTTCTGTCCCACTTTTTTATTACAGTGAGAAACCTCGACAACACCGAGTTTGAACCGAGTACGAACCGAGTACTCTGACTTCATTCCAGAGAAGCTTTGATCGCCACCTGCGCCAACATTGTGAGCTATACTTCGGCCTTCTGAAGGACAAAGAGTTCAGAAAGTCTAGAGAGAGTCTCGAGTCCAAATGCAAACAATAATAATAATAATAATAATAAATATTTGAGCATTACACAAGGTCTCAATGCTTTACACAATAAAAGAAAACTCTAAAGTCATTGGTACAAAACTAAGCCAAAAAATATCTATTAAAATTCTCAGGCTGGAAGGCAAGGGCCGGACGGCGTCCCAACAAAGGATTGGAGTTGAACAAAGATGAAATGGAGAAGTTGTGATCTGAAAAGCAGCTGGGAGACCATTCACCCGATGCGCTTATCTGCACAGTTTGCCGCTAAATAACACCATGCACTTTGGTTGGAGAGCTCGGGACGAGCACCGCAAAGCTCGCTTTGGAGACTTCGAGCTCAGACGGGAAGAAGGCAATGAACTGAACGACAAGAGTATGTCATCTGGCTCACCGAACGAGGCTCCAAGACTAGCAGTGGATGTCAATATCAGTTCTGTACCCGAGAGGTATTTTGATCCACGCATCTACGCTACTGGAAATGACAGATGCCCAGTGAAAATCTTTAAAAGTTACTAGGTTATAAGGCCAGAAGGAATGATGAATGATGACGATCCATTATATCTTGCAATAAACAAAAATCTCACCAGCGAAGTTTGGTACAAAAAGCAGCCACTTGGGGTCCATTCACCTGGAAACTTCATGAAAACCGTGGCATAGGCCGTACAGCTTCCCGGCAAGCGCGTGAATCACTTAGCCTGCGTGCAGCTAGCCTGCGATGCAAACAAACTAGAATCACTCAGCCCGCCGAACAATGATAACCACTTTGTGACACGGGATGTCAATCCACCTGATATCAGCAAACTGTCAGGCCACAAGAATCTCAAATCCATCGACAGTTACTCGTCCGTCTCCGAAGAATAGCAGAAGCAGATGTCTCTGAACATAGCCAACCGATGCAGCGGTAGAGAACCCCTAAAGCCAGTAAACGAGACAACAGCAACTACGATGGTCAACTCTACAATAACTGCAAGTAAGAACAATCTGGCTTCTTCAACCTCATTTGCTGGCGCTGTCTTTAACCAGTGCCCTATTGTTGTTGGGCCGGCAAAGTTTCCGTTGCCTCCAAAACGCTATCAATGAACACGGTTTTTGAGGCCGATACCTTTGTACAACAGATATATGTTTTAGGAAAATAGTTCATGAAATGTACATACTTGTTCGAATTCGAACTTTTGACTGCAATAAAATGTGGTTCAGTCTCCGATAAAACCTGTTTTGCAAGTTTATGTTTCCGCCAATCAGATTGTTTCATTACGCATCACTAATCATGCATCACGCGCGCGTCTTCATCAGTTGAAAGCGATCTTTATAACTAAAAAGAGAGAAAAAGTTGGATAATAAATATCACGGCTTATTAGACAGTTTAGTGTGTAGCATGGGTGGAACTTTTTACTCGTCCTTTGTTGTACTCGTAAAAATATCCACCCATACTACACACTAAACTGTCTAATAAGATATATATATATTTGTTGCTGATTTCGAGTCTTAGTTCGGAAGATATTATAAACTTATTGTGATTTTGAGACGTAAATACGACTTTATATTGACGGCTAGTTGGGAGAAATAGAGGTTACTTCATGGAAAATGCGCACGTACGATTTTTATTCATGAGTTGTGAAGTATCATAAAACGAACGAGTGAGCGAGTGAGTTTTATGATACGCCTTGAGCAACGAGTGAATAAAAATCGTACTTGTAAAGCATTTTCCATGCTGTAATCTGTTTATTTTTTAGGTACTGAGATTGCAAAACTGGCAAGACATTTTGTTTCTACTTTGCACCACTCGCTTCGCTGCGCTGTCTTGGAGAAGCCACAGTGTAGTGTCCTTTTCTTGTGGGAGCTGAATTTGCACAATTTGCATCTCTTTAACAGAATGCGTTTGTTTTCTGTTGGTTTACATCTCTTCTATGAAAGGCATATGCTTCTCCTTGCACCGAAAACCACAAATACTGACTACTACTTTCTAATATTTAAATGACCAAAGAGTATTAAGAAGAGCTTCAGGCTAAATGTTTAAACCAATTTTCTCAATAAACAGTTTCCGAGTTCCGACCTTTGTGTTTTGCTCTAACCTCTACAACCGATAATGTGTTGGTTTTGTTTCTTTTTCCTTTCCTCTTCAAAAAGCTTTTCAAACAATATTCCAGACTGTTTTCATAATGATTTTATAAGAGGTTTATCGAAGTTTAGTGTGAAGTTTTTCTTTCAAATGTCTTCAACGCATACTGCCAGAGATTTGTAAAAGTTGAATGCTCTGCTCGGTTTCGTCGACTTGCAAAACTAACCGACAAACAGCAATTACTCATATTAATCTTTTAGTTTCCTTGTTGGTTGGTGCGATTCTGAAACAAGTTTTCTAATAACAATTGTTGGCATTGTTTGCAACTTTGAAAAGAACTGGAATTCAATCTCGCTATTCAGTGGAGTGATGCGTACTTTCCTATACGATATGCTTCACAAGTGAAATTTCATCGTTCGCTGTGCCAATTGGACGAACAACGTTTTTTCACTAGTGAAAACTAATTGTTCACGCTTCTGATTGGTTGTTGGAATTTCCGTATCATATTTACTCACTGACTTTTCCATGAGTAAATCTCAGTACCTATTAAATAAAATATAATCCTTATTTGGCAGAGTTGTGAAGCAATATGAAGCCCAATACGATGAATCTATTTTCTCCCAACACCGTCAATATAAAGTCGTATTTACGTCTCAAAATCGCAGTAAGTTTTGTATTGTGATTTTTTCTTTCCTTACAAAATAATAAGAAAATAAAGTCAATGCAACCTTGATGCATTAACAAATTCTCAATACCGTGCACGCGTTCCTTGGCAACGACTTTCGTTCACCGGGCGACTGGCTGACTTGAAAGTACATGTACATTTGAAAACAGCTACTGCATGTGTAGCTTTGTTTGCACCTTTCTACAGCAGTTTTGTTTGTTCAAGTTTGAAAGATTGATGGTTGCGGGATGTGGACAGATGGCAGTGTGAGTCCCATGTCAGTGGTTCTTTTGAGCCAAATTAAGGAAGTGAAATCACTGCAAACAAGCGATGCTGCGAGGAAAACAAGACAAATGGAATGGACCACAGCATGAGAAATAAACTTCAGACTTCAGAAACTTTCGGGGAGTTTCAGAGAATTTATTATTTCTGAAAGCTAATTAAGTATTTGCAGTTCTGTATTAGCTTTGCTTTCTATCATTCATATAGACTATAATTCTTGAAAATACGGCCTGAAAAATGTTTGGTTTGGTTGATATGTTCAAGTGCTGTAGACTTCAAAATACATGTAAGACAAAAGCAAAACAGAAGTTAGAGACAGATTAATCAAGGAATTTGAACATTAATTTTTTATCTATAATACACAATACATTGTTTGCTTGCAATTGAAGAGTTTGGCTTTAAATATTTTGAGGCAGAATGACTGTGAAGGGAAGCTGAAATTGTGTTTTTCTGGAAACTTGAAAGTCGCTCCAAATTTGTAGTGAATCATTTGTTTGAAAATCATTTGTAAACTGTTGGACTTTCAGAAATAGCTTTCAGAAATTGATTTCACTGTACTGCGCTATAGGTTTATGAACAGGAAGTCCCTCTGAAGAAAAACAGCTTTAATTTGAGATTGTGTCATTGTAAGAAGTTGTTTATATCTTGTAATACTTTTCCATGTCGGTCATGTTGAGACAGTTTGCAGCTCTAGTTGAGCTTCAAACCCATTCTTGCGCCATCAATCAAGAAGTATTAGCCAATCACTCATTAATTGTGAGACGTAAATACTACTTTATATTTACTTCTCTCTCTGCAAGCAAAATGTTAACTGGATCGTGATACTTTAAAAAATGGACTGGTAAATAACAAAAAAAAGGACGTGGCGGGCAAGAAGGAAGTAGATGGGGTCTTATATTCCTCAAATAACATTTTAGAAACATAATGGTAACGCGCCTGAAGGCAGTGCCGTGATGCCTTCCTCCAACCTTTTTGGGCTTTTTCAATTTATTTAGAAGTAATTTCGAGTTGTATCAAGGTATGTTGTTTTTATCTGTATCACAAAATATTAAATTGGTCTGGGCTATTACAGAAAAGATTGACAACACAGTAAGCGACAAATGGCATTTTATTCTTTCAAAGTTTAACATAAACAAATTACATGCTATGGTAAAATTAAAAAATCTGCAATATCATCCTGAGTTTGTAAATTTCAAAATTATAAATTAAATTACCACTTCCATGCTACTAAAATTCAAAATCTAGAATATGATTGTATACAAATATATAAAATTTTAAAACTGCAAGCAGCTACAAATTCAAAGTTTAACATAAACAACTTGCTTGCTATTAAAAAATCTACAATATCATGCTGTCTAAATTACAGAATTAAATGAATTTACATGTACATGTACTTGAACAGTACTGCATTTATCTCAAATGTTTTCACTGCATCTTTTGTAAAATTTCCTGTCGATTTTGAATTTGGATGGCTGAAATAAAAACTATTGATTGTTAGTTGACAGCGAGCAAATAAATACATCGATTATTAAAGTGTCTGGCGGAGAACCAGTTGTTTCACTTGCATTCGGAATGCAATATTAAAAAGCTGCACGTTAAATTAATATACATGTACTTGGACAGTACTGCAGTTACAGTATCTGAAATGTCTTCACGGCATCTTTTGTACAATCACCTGTGGATTTTGAATCTGCAAGGCTGAAATAAAAATATATCGAATGTTTACTTAGTTTGATAGCAAGCGTATAAGTATATAATATATTGACTCGGGCGTTTTGTACCATGTGTACTGCCTTTTCTGTTGTTCTTTGTGTGCTTTATACAGGTTATGAAAAAAAAACTGTTACAGTTACCAGAGATTTCCTCTCGATTAATTTTGTGCGCTGGAAAGTTTGCACTACAAATTGTTGATTCTTATCACCTACATGTAAGATAAGAAAATAAAGAAAATAAGAAAGTAAGTAAAAAATATCACCTACAGTATTTCCTCTATAAATTTTAGCCCCCTTGCATGCAATTGGGGGCTTATTTTTTTTCATTGCTTCTGGCCTGGTGCCGGGGGCTTATTAGAAGTGGAGGGAGGGGGTGGGGTTATTAGAGGCTGGGGGCTTAATAAATTAATAAATTTTCACGTTCTTTCGAAATTCATAATTATCTTTATTCATACTTTTGACTGCTGACAAGAGAAAGAGATCACATGTTTAGCAATTTGAAGTAACTGTAATGACAAATATATATGTATATAATTTTGCCAAACTAAATAGTTTGTGATCGTAAAACAAACATATTACATGTAACTGTTAAGCCATTCACCGTATACGTATTAGAGATTGTCAAAAAAATTTAATGAAGAAAAATACCCCTGCCGACACATGACCGATGCACCACCGACACAACACCGACTTGCTACCGATATGCCACCGACATGTCACCAATGTATCACCAACATCCCACCAACATACTTAAAATATGAATTTGCTGAAATGATCACTATAACACAGCCAACACATGGTCGACGCACGGCCGACCATGGCCAACCCACAGCCGACATATGGTTGACACACAGCCGTCATAGCTACATGTAGCAGAGCAAATTATAGTTACCTTTACCATGATTGACTATCTTGTGTCACTTTCTGTGCTCAAATACTACTTTCAAATCACTACATACACTGTACTCACACCTTTGACCAATACACTACATGAAGTTGCACACTAGAGAATTCAGGAAACTATTTAATATCATCTCTTTCATTCTGCTTTGCTTTATTTAGTCATAGATAAATGAATAATTAACTTGTAGAAGTTTATTTAAACAGTGATTAATGTGGTGGTATGTTTCAGTACTGCATTGGAATGATCCTGTCAGGACAGCTCCAGTCTACACCACTGCACATGTGATGTATTGGGCACTGCAGTGTGCCAGGGGGGTGGAGTATCTTCATGGCATGCAGCCTAAAGCAATTATTCACAGGGACCTAAAACCTCCCAAGTATGTTGCTGAGTTTACTCATTTTTTATTTTTAGAAAGTGTAATATTCTACAATCATGCTAACATTGTTGGTGTTTACATGTACTCTTTGTGGCAATTATTGAAGGCCTTGAAAAAATCTTTCTCCAAAGTTCTTGAGTAACAAGAGAACTGGTTATGAGGAATGAGCCATGAAGCAAAGCGATTGGTGATCAGTATCTGCTCGAATTTTACTGGCCTTTTGAAATTGATACTACAGTACTTGGCAATTAAATATAGGCAATAGAAATGTTATCCAGAAGTGAAATGCGATGCTGTATCAACAAAAAAACGACAGGTACTGTGCTCTGAGAACCTGTTCCACATGCAACAGTTCTCTACAAAGCAAAAGGCCTGGAGTTTGTGGGGTGGCAGAATCAGTCGAACAGAGAATTTCACTTCTGGCCATAAGCCTGATTAGAAATGCAGATTGGTAAATCCAGTATCAAAGATTACAATATTTCTTGCTGCAAAGGAAATTTTATGATGCCTGTTGGCAGGCTACAAACACTGTTATTAATTAAGGTGGCTCAATAGTTTTGAATTCACAAATCTACATTTTGCTTCAAACTTATGCCATTTTCTTACCTTTTAT
>JAOBYG010160866.1:509-10532 GCA_025403545.1 Epizoanthus stellaris
CATAGGCATAGCGCCCGGATACAGAAACGTCCCGTGAAGAACTCCCTAGGACCAGGCTGCCCACCAAGCTGGGAGCGCTGGGGTCCAATACATCGACGCTTACTATACCTATGCCAAGACCGACGACATATGCGTAGCGCCCGGCGATGAACACGCTTCGCGGATTGCCTCCGAGAACCACGCTGCCAACTTGGCTGGGCGCGCTCGGATCCGACACATCGATCACTTTAAGGTCATCAGAGGACGAGTCTGGCACATAGGCGTAGCGCCCCGAGACAGCGATCGAAGTTGGGCTGGGCCCCAATCCCAAGCTCCCGACCACGCTGGGCGCGCTCGGATTCGACACATCGATCACTTGAAGCTCGTCCGCCGTGCCCGCATTCACCACGTAGGCGTAACGACCCGACACTGAAATCTCTGTTGGGCGGTCTCCAAGAGCTAGAAATCCAACAACAGTCGGGGCGCTCGGGTCCGAGATATCGATCACCCTCAAATTGTCGTTGATATCGATCACGTAGGCATAGCGGCCCGCCACCGCAACCGACGAAGGAAAGCTTCCGACAGCCACGCTACCGACCACGGAGGGCGTGCTCGGATCCGACACATCGATCACTTTCATATCACTGAAATTCCCGTCGATCACATAAGCATAGCGCCCGGCCACCACGACTTTGCTCGGGGCGTCCGAAAGAGCCACGGCGCCGACCAAGCTGGGCGAGCTCGGCTCGGTGATATCGAAGATGCTCAGATCGGTCGTGTTTCTGTGCACGACATACGCATAGCGGCCCGACACCGCAATGGATTGCGGAAAGTCTCCGATACCCAACATCCCGACCTCCGTCGGATCACCTGGCGTCTGTTGGAAAGAGCCGGTTGCGAGCTCGAGCCCACCGTCACCGTCGATGCTCACGGCGCCCGCATCGGCGGTGATCGTCCGGCCAACGCCGGCGCCGCCTTGATCGTAGGCTGCGTCCAACGTATTACCGGCGGCACCGCTATCATCATCCGAGCACGAGACGATTCCGCTGGCGTCGGCGGTGAGCGCTCCGCCGTTGGCATTGCTTGTGCAGTCGAGCCCGGAGATCGTCAAATCTTGAGTCGTCGTCGTCCCTGATGTGACCAACCCTCCCGTGCCCAGTGGAGCGAAATAGCCCGCGACTTCAATAGCCAGATGGGTTTGGGATCCAGCGCCCTGGGCACGGACCTGGAAATCGCTGGTGCAGCTATTTGCCAAACACAGATCGAGTACCGTGGCGTTGGAATAAGACACTTCCGGATCCTGATAGTGGATCAGGATCATCGAACCCAAACTCTGATCCGAGGCTCCGGCTTTGAGCTTGCCATTGCCGCCGTGGCTGAACACCCTGATGTTGGCGACGATGGACTCGGCGTCGAGTGGCACGCCACAGCCGGTGGCCGAGCCCCCTTGAATCGGGTCGAGATCGATGGCCACGCCGCGAATGAGAAAGGTGCGGGTTTCATCGTCCATCTTGCCGCCTTGTTTGCTCGTGTCCGCGACCACACAATTGGGCACCGGGAAATAGACCAACCCGGGCGCTACGGCGCCTTTCGCCGGTTGTCGGGCGAGAAAATCGGCCAAGGTTTCGCCGGAGGCGAGCACCAGCGAACGGGCATCGGCACCGTCGATGAAGGCTTCATGCTGTTCTGGGGTCAGAACCTGCATGACCACCCGCTCTAGCCGATCCAGGTTGGGATCCTCAGTCCGGATGTGATCTGACTGCATAGGCGCCTGCTCGGAAGTTCCGATCGGTGCCGCAAGCACTCCAAAAGGAGTGAGCAAAATACTGATAAGTAGCGCCGAGAGCGTCCGTACCAACGAGTTCTTCATTTCATCTGCCATAACGGATTCTCCTGATTGCAATTGGGTGGGTGGGCACTTGACCCGCTCTTTTCGGGCAGCCGAGCACGGCCATGACCGAATCCGCAGCTCTTGGGGGACCAACCGAATCGGTTTTTGATCGTTCCCGTGACTCAGGGAGGCCGGTCGCGAATCCGCGGCCCTAGGATGAGTCACCTTTCAAATCTGGCTGCCCAGTCGCTTTGAGAACGCGCAATTCACGGCAAAAACGGAACATCCGTCAAGCCAACCGAGGCATCTGGTGGCTTCGACGGTTCACACAACGCCGCGCCCTGGTGCCGTGGCGTCGCCGGATACGCAGCCGACGACGAGGAGCCAGCGCAGCCGTTCGAGCTCCGACACCCCATCGCTGAAAGACCCAGCGCCGGGAATCGTCAGCTCGCCTGCTCGCTGGCCCAGCCTGTCGCCGCGACCAGAAAGGCCAGCGCGGCGACAAACATGGATAGAGAGAGGTCCTGGAGGCTAGGAGTCTGTTGCACATAGACGGATGGTGGATTTCGGAGCGCTGCGAGAGCGTCCGCAAGGCGCATCCCCCGGTGTCAGGTAGCTCCCCGGCGATGTCAACTGACATGAAACCGCTGCCGAAATCGATCATTCGGACCTCGAATGGTCGGTGGACCTGGCACAATCCGTGCTCTGATACCTGCACGTGAAGAGTCCGACCCACTCGCCTCGCCCAATCTCTGGGTTGGTATATCGCCCCTGATCCTCGATGGCTCAATCCTGACCATCGCCTCTCGGGAGTCAGCGTGTCTGTTTCCATCCACCACCACAAAGTAAGGGGAAGAAGATGTCGCTTAGAAATGCCCTCATGATGATGATCTTGTTGACCGTTTCGCCGCTTGGGGCCCAGACGGGCCTCCACCACAATCCATGCGCGAGCGGATCGTCTCCCACTTTTGCCCAAGGATCCTGTGGCGGCTGCTCATGGAGTGGCTCCACATACTCGTGCTCGCAAGGCTGCTCATTTGGCGGAAACAGCGCGACAGGCTCGCAGTCGATAGATATGTCCGGATGCGCCTCCTGCAGCATCGCGGTCGTCGGCGCTTCGAGCAGCGAAATCACGCCCTACTGTGTCAACCTCAAAGTCGAATTTACGTTGCAGAACAAGCTATCGAATCCACAACTCGGAACGATCGCCAATACGACACAGAGCAACATCAAGACGCTCGTCCCACTAACCTATAAATTCAAGATCGGCGGCACGCTATATGAAAGCGATGAGGTCGAGGCTCAACAAGGCGAAGAGATCACCTACTATCTGGGCGAGGCCTTCTTCGCAGCCGGCTACCAATTCAGTGGCATCAAGCTGCTCTGGCAGCCACCGGGATCCTCCGCACCCACCTATTCGGTCAGCTCCAACGGGGAATCGATCACATTGACCGACAATGGTGCTCAAGCCGGCGGCTATGTTTTCGTTTTCGAGCTGAGCAATAGCAACGAAATCGGCACGACCTTCCGCAGCCCGGATACGACCATTTACAATCCACCGGACACCTCGACCGGAGGCGGCAGCTGAGAAAGGGGCCTCAGTCTTCCTGCAGCACCGCCTGGAATCGGGGGTCGGAGCGAAGCTCGTCAAACCATGGAAAGGTAAACCAACGGGCACCGACTCCCGCAGCCCGGGCGCGCTGCGCGCTGACGATCGCCGACGTGGTCTCTCCGGTGAGGGCGTAAACCGTCGCCACCTCGAGAGCCACTTGCGGATTGTCGCCAGCCAGACGCTGCGCCTCCTGCGCCGCGGCCACCGCGGCGCTACTCTCGCCAAGGTGCGCCAGAGCCTGCCCTTTTATCGTCAAGTCTTGCCATGACGCTTTCGAGTCGGATTCCGCGAAATGCTTCAGAATGGAACGATAGCCTTCGGCGGCGATCTCTGATTGACCCAGCATCAGGCGAGTATCAGCCAGGTTGAGCAGCAAGCCGGGAAAGTCCGGAGCCAGCTGAGCGGCCCGTTCCAGGGCCTGCTCCGCGGCGGTCCAGCGGCCGAGAAGCATATAAGTGACGCCCAGATTCATCAGGACGCCGATATCTTGCGAGCTTTCGGCGAGCTCGGCGAAGAGCTCCGCCGCCAGAGACGGACTGCCCGTGAGAAGCTCGATATTGGCCAGGCTCAGCTTGATGTCGAGCTCCTCCGGTTTCGCCTCAAGAATTTCTTCGAAGAGCCGGGCTGCTCGGTCCTGATGACCGCGGCGGTACTCCATCATGCCGAGGTAGCGCTTCATGCCGATAGAAGGCAGCAAACGCGCGGCTCGGCGCATATCCTCGAGAGCTCGGTCGACCTGCCCCTGCTCTTCCGCCATCAAGGCTTCGAGTGCCAAGACCCGAGGGTGACCTCCGACCAGGCCGCGGAGAGCCTCGATCGCGGAAGCCATCTCCTCGGTCGCCGCGGATTGACGGGCGAAGTCGGCGAGCGCGATCAACGGAATGGGGTTGTGTGGCGCCAATTCGTTCGCCTTCTCAAACGCTTCGATCGCCCGCAGCCGAAAAACCTCCTCGCGTGTGTCCAAGAATTGACGCGCAGAGAGCTTTCCCTCCAGCACATAGGCATCCATGAATTTGGGTGAGGACTTCTGGATCTTGAGGATTCGCTGGCTGAGCTCCTCAAGGGAATCGATCGCGGCGCTGGATCGCGCCTCGACTCCAAGTCCCAAAAACTCATCGTAGTCTTCGATCGTGACTTCGAGATCGTCCGAGCCGGGCAGCCCACGCCTGCCGGCATACCCGCGGCGAAAAGTCTGGTCGACGGCAGAGTGAAGCTCGAGCAAGTCGTCGGCCCGGCTGCCGAAAGCCACGCTCCAGAGAACTTTCCCCTCGGCCGAGATGCGCCGAATAGTGATCTGGCAGAGCATCGCCGCACAATCGAAACGACTGCTCACGACCTCATCCACGGCCAACGACCGGGCTATTTCGATCGCAGATCCTGCGAGGCCGTCGGCCTGCTGGGCTGGTGTCAGCAGGACGCCCTCGAGCAAGGTCAGCCGGCGTTCAAGGGCGCCGCGAATCGCGCCTGCAACCAAGGCGGCGCTCACCGAGTCATCGCTGGCGCCGGAGACGGGGTTCAAGACCACGACATCGAGCGGAGGGGCACGCCACCAGATCTGTCTAAGGAGCGCAAACCCCACGATGAGCAAAAAGAGAGCCGCCCAGGCGGTCATTCGCCAACGATTTGGCGGCCCCTTGCCGCGCAAATCCGCAGCCGGAGTCGCAGACGGCTCGGCACCGTCGACTGGGGCTCTAGGCGCGCCTAGAGCCCAATCCACATCATCGGTGGGAGAGACCTCGAGGCGGGTTTCCGAAGAGACATCGCCACTATCCTCGTCGGGCAGGGCTTTGAGCAGCTCGGTCTCGGAGCTGCCGGCCTCGACGCCGGTGAGGATCCTCTCGAGAGTCTTACCGATGTCCCGCGCGCTCGAGATGCGGCGCTCCGGCTCTTTCTCGAGCATCCGGCGCACCAACTCCGGAATCGCGAGCGGCAGCTCGGGGACGTGGCGCCGGAGAGGAGCTTCTCTCATGGTGCAGATTCGCGTCAGCGTCTCGACGGAAGTATCCCCTTGAAAAGGGGACACTCCCGAGAGCATTTCGTAGAGCATCACCCCGAGGCTGAAAAGATCTGAGCGATGGTCAAGTCGGTATCCGGACGCCTGCTCCGGCGACATGAAACGTACGGTGCCGAGAATTTGTCCCCGCTCGGAAATGGTCTCCGTTAGCGTGACACCGTCCTTAGACTCGATACGCTTGGCGAGGCCGAAATCGAGCAGCTTCACCCGCCCTTCCGGCAGCAACATCACGTTGTCGGGCTTGAGGTCTCGATGCACGATGCCGAGGGCATGGACGGCGGCGAGGCCTGATGAAAGATCGCGGGCGGTCTCGAGCGCACGGCGTACCGTCAACGCTTTCTGCCGCATCAGCTGGCCGAGTGATTGCCCTTCGAGCAACTCCATCACCAGCCAGTCGCCGTCTTCCTCCTCGACCCAATCGTAGACTTCGACCACCGCCGGGTGGCGCACTCGCGCCAGGGCACGGGCCTCGCGGCGAAATCGCTCCCGCATCGCCTGCAGATCCTTGCCTGACGATACCCGAACGCATTTCAGCGCCACCGGCCGATCGAGGCGCCCGTCATGGCCACGAAAGACCTCGCCCATGCCACCTCGGCCGAGCCGTCCCTCGATACGATACGGCCCGATCCTCTCCGGTGGCGGCCCATCAGCTACCCTGCGAGGAGTCGCTTCCGTCTCCAGATCCTCGTCCTGGAACAATAGAGCTCCATCGATAGCGGCGCCAAGGCGCCCGGTACACCCTTAAACTATGAGTCTCTCATCATAGCAGCGGAGACGATGTCGAGCCCCAGTGCCTTGGCCTGGCGGCGCAAGGCATAGACGGAGACTTTGAGCCGTTGGGCGGCTGCCCGATCTCCCCCGGCCGCTGCCAAAGCCTCGAGAATCTCCTCGGCTTTTAGCTCGGAGGCCTTCCTGATCCGCGGATTTTCTCGCACCATGAGATAGAGCGAAGCCCTCGAAATTCCGAGGGCGTCGGCGCACGCCTTCAGCTCGTAGCGGTGATCACGTAGGGTGGCGAGCAGTTCTTTCTCGGTCACTTCCGACGGCTTGCGATAGGCAGGCCTCCAGCCGTGAGACGGCGCGGAAGATGAGGGAGTCGGATCGCTCGAGGCGGTCTCGGAGGTCGGCTCGTCGACCTCTGAGACCCCGCCAGTCGAGTCGGTCGAATCAGGCTCCCGAGAGATCAGATCTTCAGGCGGACCCAAAAGGTCGAAATCAAGACGGAGCTCACCGCCGGTGGCCTGGGAGATGGCCAGGCGACGTGCGATGTTGCGCAACTGGCGGATATTGCCGCGCCACTCGAATCCGGCGAGGCGAGCGACCAGACCGGCGGGCGGCCACGGACGGCCGACTTCGCCAGACGGCCACGTTTCCCCCAGCCGTTGTAGCTCGAGGCGTAGGAAGTGAAAGAGCAAGCGACCGAAATCACCGCCTCTGCTGCGTAGTGGCGGCACGCGGATCTCAAAACCGGCCAATCGATGCAGCAGAGGTGTCCTGAACTGCCCCGCCGCCATCTTCTGCTCGAGATCGGCATCCGTGGCGGCGACCAGGCGTACATCGATTCGCCGTGGCTGCGCGCTGCCGACGCTCTGCACTTCGCCACCCTCCAATGCACGCAGAAGCAGGGGCTGCACGGCGTCTGGGGTCTCTCCGATTTCGTCCAGAAAGAGCGTGCCTCCGGCAGCGCGCTGGAAATATCCCTCCTTCGCCCGGTCGGCTCCTGTATAGGCTCCTTTCGCGGCGCCGAAGAGCTCCGCCGCGGCCAATGTCTCCGGCACCGCCGCCATGTTGACGGCCAGATATGGCCTCGCCGAGCGTGCGCTGGCGTCGTGAATCGCTCGCGCCAGGAGCTCCTTGCCGGTGCCGGATTCTCCGCGCAGCAAGACCGGAACATCGAGGCGTGCGGCGATGCGGATCTCTTCCCGCAGGCGGCGCATCTCGAAAGACTCTCCGACCATGTCGAAGTCCCGCCCCGCCTCGAATCCCGCCGTATCGAGGTGAAGCAAGAGAGCCACTCGCCGGCCGAGGAGAATGCTCACTCCACGTTCCAGGGCTTGTCGGCAGGCGCCGAGCTTTTCCGCCAGCCGCACGCCCTCGACCTTGACCGGCATCAAGCTCTCGCAACGCCTGAAGATCACGCCACCGTTTGAATCACCCGCGAGGCGAATCGGCTTACGACTGAGATGGAGATCATCCAACGGGCGTGCACGCCTTGAATTCTTGGCGACGAAAGCGGGAGCCACACGTCCGAGATCGACCTCGCCGTCGCCGCCGAGCTCTGGCAGCAGGACCTTCTCGCCGACCCGGGATTCTTCAGGATGCGCCAGCACCGTCAGGACCGCCAAGCGCGGCGTCGCAGCCGGCAGATCATCCGAAGACTCGGTGACCTGAGTCTCGGGCATCCCAGGCAAATCGCGTTCATCCATAATTCGATTCTGCCATGCGCAAGGAGCTCTTGGACATCCGCTCAACCTGCCCCCTTTGCTCGAGATCGCATCGTCAATTTTGAGAAGGCCGGGACGTCAATGAGTAGCCGGCCCGCCGAGACTCTAACGCGCCCTCAGAGCCCCTTAGTTGACATGCACCGACATCAGATGGCTCGCGCGCCCTCAAAACCTCCTAGTTGACATGCCTCGATGTCAGATGGTTCGCCTCCGATGTCAATTGACACAGAGGTGCCTCGATTCCGCTTCAATTCAGCGAGAAAAGGGCCCCTGGAGCCTGGCATGGGCCGTGCTCTTTGAGGAATGCGACGGAGACGAACAACCCTCATCTTTCGGTTCAGCAACTCAAGGAGGAAGACCATGAACCAGACACAGAACTTTCCTTTGCCCGTGATCATTCTGACCGCCGCGGTCATGCTTGCCGCTAGCTTTCAAGCCCTCGGAGACGACTCGGCCCTCGGCGCCGGGAAGGCCGAGCTCATCGCGGGTCCGCTCGCCACCGTTTCTGTCGATGCAGGCTCTGCGACCTTTAGTCCGAGTCTCCCGGCTCATGCGCTGAAATTGGTGGTCAGGGGGCCGAATGACTTTTACTTCGAGGAGCTTTCCGGCTCCGCTGCCGACATCCTCCTACCCCTCGGGGCTGGGATGGTAGATGGCACCTACGAATACGAGCTGGTCACTCTCGCCCCGCCGCATAAGCGCAAAGCTGCGGATAGGGAATCGGCTCGCCCGGCCAAAGCCCAAAGGCAATCGGGCTCATTCGCTATCAAAGGCGGTCTGGGCGTCGACAACTCGCGGCCCGAAAATCCGCCGACCAAGGACATCGTAGAGACCGATGATCTCATCGTCCAGGCGAATCTCTGCGCCGGTGATAACTGCATCAACGGCGAGAGCTTCGGCTTTGACACTCTGCGCCTCAAAGAGAACAACATCAGAATCGACTTCCTCGATACCTCGAACTCGTCGTCCTTTCCCAAAAACGACTGGCGTATCGCCATCAACGACTTTTCCAACGGTGGCAGAAGCTACTTCAGCATCGAAGACTCAACGCGTGGAAGCAGTCCTTTTTACATCGAGGCCGGCGCCCCGACGAACTCCGTGAGGATCGACTCCGGCGGTTACGTCGGCCTCGGCACTTCCAACCCGACCAAAAATCTCCATGTCGTGGATGGCAACACTCCGGGCTTGCGGCTTGAACAGGACACTTCAGACAATTGGCCCGCCCAAAGCTGGGGAATCGTTGGCAATGAGCTGAGTTTTCACATCGTCGACTACACGACCCCAATGGTCGATAACGTCCCGAGACTGCCATTTCGCATCAAAAAGGGCGCTGAGCCAAATTCTCTCATCATCGACGAATCCAGCCTTGTCGGAATCAACACCTTTAATCCGGGTGCGCCTTTTCACGTGCTGAAAAGTGGCGCCGATCATGCCGCCCAAAATTCCAGTACAGTGGCGCTTTTTCAGAATAACTCCGCGACCACGACCGGTGCCGTCGTCTCGATCATGGCCGGCAATGCGGGCAACTCCCAGCTCTTCATGGGTGATGTCGACAAAGAGAATATCGGCCGAATTATCTATCGCAACAATATCGACGAGATGACTTTCGACATCAATGGATCAGAGGCCCTGGCAATTGAAAGCGATCATGACCTCATCCACTCCAGTGGCGCGACCCTCAGCGGTGGCGCCTGGATCAACGCTTCGAGTCGTGCATTGAAGCGAAATATCGAAGTTCTGAGCGCGGAGGACGCGATCCAGGCCCTCGGCGAGCTGGCGCCGGTGAGTTATGAGTACAAACGCGCTCCGGGCGATCTCGTGCTCGGCTTCATCGCCGAAGACGTGCCTGAAATCGTTGCGACCGCCGACCGCAAAGGCCTTTCCTCCATGGATATCGTGGCCGTGCTCACCAAAGTCGTGCAGGGTCAGCAGAAGACCATCGAGGCGCTCTCGCAGCGCCTCGAAAATATCGAAGACGTCGAATAGAGAAGCGGCCTCGTGGGGGAGCCAGCTTCCCTCTCGGAGAAACGCCTGGAGCGAATCCGCTCCCGGCAAAACAGGCTCATGCTCATCTTCTACAGTTGATATGTTGCTGAAAAAATCCGGGTACTGATTCTAAAGGACTTATGCGGATCCGAGCGGT
>JAOBYG010160977.1:0-10531 GCA_025403545.1 Epizoanthus stellaris
TCTTTCTTGCAGGGGGGCGAGATCCCTAGAGGGGGGCGAGCAAGGAGGGCGAGATCACTAGGGATTTCGCCCCGGGGAGGGCGATTTCACGGGGGGGCCAAATCCCTGGAACACCTGTCGTTTCATTTTGCTTGTAAACCCGAGCTGTCTTCATCCCTAGTACCCGAGTTATCCCTAGCACTAAGGAAACCCGGTCTTCTTGTAAACAGGGCCTTAAACATAAGATGACTTACTGTGCTTGTTGTTTTCCTTTCCGTATGCCTTGACGCGCAGGCGCAGTGAACTAACATATGCCTTAAGAAACCGGTTACTGCGGAAAGAAAGTATTTGGTACTTATGGTTGTTCTCCATCGGTCTGAAATGGAAATAAGTGATAGTAATTAGCAACGAATCAATTTAACCAAATGGGGGAGACCAAGACCTTATCTCTTCGCTCCTCCTTCCCATCCCTCCCTCCCAAAATTGTTATTTAGTTTAATTTTAGCAATCGTCGCTTGAAATGGTTTGCATGCAATTAAATAAAAGAGACACTCTAACATCAAGCTTTGCTCAAACAAATTGTTTTGTTTTGTATATTTCGCCGCAGTGTATGAAGACACATTAGGGACAGTAAGCCCCACGGTTAGACGGCGGTAAAACTCACGTGTCCAAACATCTTGTTTGCTCAGACTGTAAAACGGCTCCTTTCGCTCGGATCCCGGTTTTCAGACGTTTGGGGAAGACAGAGACTGTTTTGCATTCTGGGCAAACGCCGAGACGGCGGAACTGCGGTCGTTTGCCGAGAAACGTAAAACGTGGGCCTTAATGTCCCTAATAGTTCTGACCGGCATGTGACGTGTTTACCAGAAATAAAGGTCACAATAAGCGTTGGATATTAGTTCGTGAAACCGGGCTTTGCCTGAATTTTAGTCTAATTCGGACGGGTTCTTTTATTCAGGCCAATAAAACCTGTAATAGGAATTCTTGGAAAGATTAAGGTGACTATAAGTTGCTACAGGACTCAGGAGGTTCTGTCATGCCCTGATCTTCTTATATGACAATACCCGAGCTCTTTGTAATTCCCACATTTTCGGTTTTGCTACGTGCAAGCCAGCAAGTTGAACAGGGTCGAGTGTTTTGTGCACTGAAAGCTGCTTTTCGAGTACCGAAAATGCTGAAGCAGTCGATCAATATTAGTCAATGGATTTATTGAATACAATGCGCAACGAAAAATTACTACATGTACAATAAACTTCAACTTCATCTTACTTTCATACTAATACTGACAACGACTATCGCCACTGCTTCTTTTTATCTATTAAAACTAATTAATACAAATATTTGATGTGAATTGAATTTAGGTTGTCGTTTCCAAGCTTAGAGATACCAAGGGCGCATTGTTTGTAAAACAGAACATTTTTTGTCAAACAAAAAGCCGCCGTGAATAGAGTTAAGATCAAAGACTACAGCAGACTGCTGTCTCAACAGATTTGAGCTTTTATTCACAAGCATTATTCGCGAAGATAAATAAAAGTTATTCATTCTCCAATGTTCCTTAAACTTTAGGTTTCGAGACAAGATCAGATCTCCTCAGGCAGTCAAATAATATTCCGGCGGAGAACCATAAATACTAAATTGTGCGACTAATGATTAATTTGGGTCATTAACCAATCGAATAGTTTCTGTAACGTATTGGCTGTAACAAGTTTTTAGTTGTAAAAATCAAACTATGTTTACAGCTTACAGTAAATAAAAAAGATTTTGTTTCGGAAGAAAGAGAAAGAAATTGAATAATGCACTGCGGTGAGTGCGTGTACTAAACTGATTATCTCAAAATCCGTAGTTTATTATTCATATTAGTATGTTGCACTTGCAAATCTTGATAGCAGTACCTTAGTCTTAATGATGTTATACGATTCATAGATGTCCTTCAAATTAGCAAATTAATAAATGAGAAATTGTTCTAAAAAAGTACGGTTCAAAATCGTATCAAACCCGAGTAAAAATGAAGGAATTTATACTTAGGACTAATAGTGACTAACAAGTGTTCTTTCCTGTATGAGCGAGCAAGGCAAGGAATAACTGAAAAAATACTGATGGTTTTTTATTGTATAGTGTCCTAAAAGCCAGTTGTTTTATTTTGCAGTATGATACAGTCGGACATGAAAAACCTATTAACATTGGTCATTGCTTAAGGAACTGCTTTGCAAGAACTGCGGATAAAAACGTCTGAATTTCGAATTCTTTGTAATATCTTAATGACTTAAAGCCATTTTGGAACTCTGCATTACCTTATGATGTTTATAGCTTTCATATATCCTTTTATTATCCTAAATAAACATTTTATAATTTGAACTATATATAATCATTTCATGTAAACAGCTCGCAATTCAGCGCGAGCTGCTATGACTTTTTCTAATAAACTATTATATATGGTAATTATTTCGTTATATGTTCGGTACAGTTAGGCGAAAAGCCTATATATATATCCATTAGCTGTGCTTTCATGTACGGGGTGAACGAGACTGCCTTGTTTTCAAGTCACATATTGTTGTGATATCTCTAAAACGTGTTGCAAGTTCTCTAAGCAATCATAAAACCGTGGCACTTTTTCTTCAGCTTATAACCAATTTACTTTCAATTGTAATGTGAAGCCAACTAATATCTTCTATCACTGCACCATGGAAACAGGTTCTTCCACAACGCTATCTATCTTAGTATCTATTCCCTTTTGTTGAAGCGAAAAGCCGGGCTTGTTCAAGTAGCTCACACTTTGGAAACCTTATTCAGTTCTGATATCATCGCCAGGAGCAAAGAATTCCCACCGGCAAAGTTTTTCAGGTTTGTACCTTTGTTCATACAACTTTTCATTTGACTTATACAGCAAGTTTGTTACACAATTCCAGAGTCCATTAGTGCACTCAGTTATTAACTTCCCTTTCTGCTGAAATCGCCTCTGAACAATTAGTTGTTTAACTAGTAGTGAATACTCGGTAATCATCGGCTCTCTATTCCCATGAAGCATTTTGTGTCTTCACAGGATCGAAGCAAACGTTTAGACAAATAGCTAAGAAAAATTGCTGATCAAAACATATTTTTAAACAAAATATTTTTCCGTAGACAGTAAATGATTCTATTACCCGAGCAATCTTAAAGTGAGAAATCGTGTCAGCTCTGGTTTTCAAGTATTTTCATTTTGAACTGATTTCATAGTACTCATAAGTATTACCTGTATTTTGTTCCTTTTATTTTGTTCAGTATATTTTATAGCGAAACAAGCGCACTGGAAGGTGGTACTCAATCAGCTACATTTCCCTTGTTCAGTGTATTATTAGTTGCATGATATTTGGTAAAGAAACAGTAATGTCTGTCACATTCAGTGGCAAGGATACTTTTCAGCTTTAGCAAATATGCTGACCACTTGGCTTTCTGTTCGTGCTCATCACCTCATGCCGGCTAATATATAATATATAATATATACACTCTGGTTTTTTTATAAGAACGTCTAATTTTTGGGCTGAGGCTGAATGTTCTTAATGTTCCGAATGCAGCACTGTCGAGTTATGTGAGGCGCGGAATACTTGTCCTTATTCGGATGCTATATAGGTGTTTACCAAATGATGCACCCCCAACACTATACACAAATACGCACACAATATGTACATAACTGCTAAACAGAATGCCACATTTATCACAATTTTACACTTATAAAAACAAGGTGAACATAATTTTTGGCACGAGCCGTGTGTTGTAATAGACTAAACAAAAGAAAACGGAACAAAGAACCTGTGATGGTCGATACAGCTCCATCATGCGGAAAAAGCGTGTTTAACTCTAGAAAACGACCGCGCCGGAAGCTGTGAGTCATGAGGTACATTTGAAGAAAGTCTGAAGAGTACCAGACGAAGCTAAGAGTTTTTCTTTCTCAAGTGCTGTGCGACTTTTGAGGTGCTGTCTTATCACAGCCAGTTCATAGACACGGGCTGCTGTATTCTATTGTGGTTTTGCTTGGTTTGACCAATCACAGTGAGCGTTCTATTGTTTGCTTGGTTTGAGCAATCACAGTGAGCGTTCTATTGTTTCTATGTATGATAATAGACTGTATAGTGCACGTGTACATTCAAAGCAGAAGAGAGAATCTCGATGGAAACTTGAGTTGTAAAAGTTCCTGTATATAAATTTATGTCTGAAATTCAAGGCTTTGTGCGCTTTACAATTAACGGGAACAATAAAGAAAGAGCTAGAGGGAAACGCTGTAGACTGAAGATGCTGAACTGAAAGTGTCTGTAGTTCAGTGCAGGATGATTTTGGTTTTATGTTCGTTTCTTTTTTCTCGTGATGATATTGAGTTAACAGCCGTGGCGGCATTAAAGATGAATATAGTTGTGTGCCCATTTACTCTCCAATTGCTCTTTAATTCTGTCCTTTTTCTTTTCAGTGTGTCTTGTCTTGTCTTGCGACTATAGCTTGTTTGTGACCAGATTGTATTTGTTCCCGTTCCCGTTCTGTTCTTAACATGTTCTTGCCCTTGCTCCGTTCTGTTCTCAACATGTTCTCGCTCTCGCTCTCGCTCTCGCCCTCGCCCTCGCCCTCGCCCTCGCCCTCGCCCTCGCCCTCGCCCTCGCCCTCGCCCTCGCTCTTGCCCATTCTAAGACAGACTTCTCATTTATCCATTCCCTACTGTAAAGGTATTTCCTTGAAATTCTGGTCGGTGACAACGCTCCTCCTGGTCAGCAGCGATCTATAACAGCATTGGTCACAGTACGATTGGTAAACGCGAACAATAGTGGAGGCGTGGATGTAGTGGTCAGCGGAATAGCCAAGGAAATTACTCCGTCAGGGAATCTGGCGGAATATGTTGGTGTGCCGACAAGTAGTCTGATTAACCTTTATCTTCTGTATGAAAATGGTATGCTAAGCATTCAAAAACTTTCTTTTCAGTAATAAACACTCGCCACAACGTGTTTGACAAGGCTGTTCTTAGTAATAATTTTGCTTGTTCTTTGTATTTTTTCAAGGTCTATTTAAAGTCAGCGTTTCTCTTGCATAAATTCTTTCGTATGCCAGATTATCTTAACAACAGAA
Source organism: Epizoanthus stellaris (assembly GCA_025403545.1). Lineage (NCBI taxonomy): Eukaryota > Metazoa > Cnidaria > Anthozoa > Zoantharia > Epizoanthidae > Epizoanthus > Epizoanthus stellaris. The sequence continues at coordinate 5,065 of JAOBYG010160977.1, forward strand.
GATTTACCGAATTATTTTATTCGAAAATTAAGAAAAACCTGGTACGTCGAATATTATAATTCGTAGGTTTTGTAAATGGCAGTAAAATGACAAACATAATCCGGCATCGGGTGTTTAAAGTTTTTGTTGTTCTTAGCGAGACGAATTATAAGGAAAGTTAGAGCCCCATTTTAAGCATTTTAAAATACTTATTTCAAGTAGTTATAATTTCATCAGTGGAAATATTTTTCGCGGGACAGAGGAACTTTTTTTTGTTGAATTCAGAAAAAAAGTTAAAATTAAAACCTTTTGACATAAGTACTAATGCATAAAACGTGGATCTGATTTTCCTTAACAACCAACGCTTTATTTTACTTCAGTGCCACGGTAAATAAAATAGTTCGAAATGTTGTTTTATCAGCAGTTGTTGGAAATGTTATTCTTTCTAACCAGTCCTTTTGTTGAATTTCCATGACAGGCAACAGAGAAACTCTTCCATGCAACGACCAGAGAGTGACATTCGATGACAAGTCCCTGTCCAAGAACCTTTTCACAGTGTCAAGAACAGCTACGGAATGTCGCATCGCGGCCAATTCCGGTGGTTTGCTTGGACAAGGGTTCCTTATAGTGCGCGTGCGCGGTATCTACAATGTCCGTGTCAAGCTGAATATTGTCGGCTATCTCTCCTTGCGATTATGGGCCTCGCCTTATCCAACTATGGACGCAACAACTAAAGTTAGTGTTACATCACTCAAACGTGTAGGAGGCAGCAAGGCAAACTTCCAGCAAGCAGCAATTAGAGTGCGTCTTGTTCTTACTGATAACTCTACTCATGACGTCACTACAAAGGAAGTTACGTCATATTATGTTGTTATACGTGATGCCAGTGTGAAAGCCAAATTTGCGTCTGTCCCTGTGAATGTGTTAAGTGTCGACAGAAAAAGCACTTACGGAACTGTGAGCATATACGCAGAATTTGCAGGAAAGCGCTCTTCGGATTTGGTTATTGCCATCTCTGGTGAGGTGGTTACGGTAACGGATCTCAGGAGTGCGAGGTTAAACGTGGCAAATCAAACATTTTCAGGACTTGCGGGCTCAGCAACGGCTCAGGTTGAGGTAGAAGTTCTCCTTAATGACGGTTCGATAATGTTAATCAGAAACTTCTCGATGTATCCAGGCCTGGTTACCTTCACCAGCAACCAATCACACATTGCGTCCGTGGATCACATGACCGGCATAGTCACGCTTCTGTCTGAATCTCCATTTCCTCTCCGCGTCACAGCTGCCGACATCGGTGATCCCAGTGTAACTAAGGGCGCAGTGTTTTACTGTAACATGTTACCTGACGTCGGGAAACTCGACATTGGACAACTTATTGGGCCAGCGATACCACCGGTCAGCGTTAATAAAAAATTTCAGGTCCCTATTCGGGTTAACTCCGGCAATTCTACTCTGGTGGCGTTTGATGTACTGATATTGTTAGACGAACAACAAGTGATGTTTATTGGGGTTGTAGAGGATGTTGCGTTTGATTATAGAGATGGAAAGCTTCACATCGCAGATGTATTTCATCCAAGTAAATCTGCCGGACAATATTACCCTCATATCGCAACTGTTGTACTTCAGTCCCGCATCGATGGTGTATTAAATATTCTAGGAGCGGTGAACATGTTAATCGATGAGAATCTAGGCTACATTTCTCCTGCGCCGACAACAAATCCGAATGGTTGTGAAACGAAACCGCTGGGCGATGCCAATACTGATTGCGTGTTCGACATCCAAGACGCGGCGCTTACTATGGTTTATAGTGCAGCTCAGGAGCAAGGCTTCCGTACCGACTTTGGACGCGCTTTGCGTCGTCGGCTAACTGACGCTATGGTAAGTATCAGTATAAGCGATGCGCATGTTGGGCCCGGTTTAGACGTCGCACAACCGTTACATTTAATTTAGGTGAAGTTAATTTACATTAGCTTAATTCGTCGGTTAGAGAGCGTTAGGGACTTTACTGAAGCAATCAGGATGGCAACGTAGATGAGAACGACACAAGACAACAAGCATAACTGCATGTGGGAATGCGTGGAGCTGAACAACTTTCTGCCGTTGTATTCAGAAATACAACATGGAAAGCCCAAGTTTCAGGTCTTGTAGGCCGACAAATCAACTTGAACATAGGAATCGTGTAATTTACAGGCAAAACAAAAAGCAAATGCGTGATACAGTAATCAGATATGAAAAGGGAAAGTCGAAGTTCACGAGTCTTCGTTGTAGTCGTTGCCGTACACTAACTGCTTACACTTCCTGACGTTACTCCGTGTTAGACGTCGCAGAATTGGTCTGGAGAAATGCGAAGAAGGGTTGGTAGTATGGGCTAATATAACATAAATTCTTCTGAAATAGATTCGTCCAGTGTGTGTTGTACCGGGCCATACACGCGCTCGGTCTGTTACATACTCCTATTCTTATTCTCTATAATTAATGGTATATATGTGAAGGCCTTCGTGTGTACTCATTCTGTTACTTATGTGACTTACTTCTCCATTCAGTGAGTAACAAGTTAATCTACATAAGGTCCCAGTTTAAATGATCTTGTTAATTGATGCGTTGCAGTAGCGCAGGCAGCTTCGGGTACAGCTGTAGGCCCGGGGAAGGAAAACGAGTGCCTAAGGTGCTAGCCTGTAGGGGGATCCGGGGGCATGGCCCCGGGGAAAAATTTGAAATCTAGCGTCTCTGAAATATAATTTCCTGCATTTTGGTGGAAGAATACGGCCTACCCATTTTCGTTACTGAAACGTTTTCGTTTTTGATCACGTCAATACTTGAAAGGCATACAACTCAAAAAAGGAAAACTTAATAGTTGCAATATTTTGGGAAATTTGGACTGTTTTTTTTTTCTTTTTTCCCAAAAACGTTCGTAGGACCGGGTCTACATGCCTGTGGGCTGGCTATGTCAGTGCGTTGTAAAGGTTGACAGATTGCCCCCCCCCCAAAAAAACCCCGAAAAATAAAACTGGGCTTCTACCAGCTACATTGTCCTGAAAATGCATTACCATCTACAGTGCTGCAGTACTAACAACAGCCGCATCCAACAATGAAATTGTTTTATTTTCACTTATTTAACTCATTTTAAATACAAATAGCATTATTACGCGGACATAATTACCAATTCTCCAACTATAACATTATTCGAAGTTGCTTCCAATGAAACTTATTATATTCTTTTCACACAATAGATAAACACAATGGACTTCACCGCCAATGGACGTGTCGACCGTAACGATGCATTCTTGCTCTCTAAAGCGTTCTTCGACCAAGCGAGGTTCATTGAACGCTTCCAGCTCGTCTTTCCTGATCACAGGAACAACTCCACCGAGTGCGCATTGAAGATCACGGCTCGACTTCTTCACAAAAATGAATCGCCAGTTCAGAATTCCGACACAAGCGTATTCTTCGAGTTTGCAAGCGCTGAGAGAGCGGCATCTGAACAACTGAGAGGGACTAGCTTTCATGATGGCTCCGAGATTGTGCACGTCTATGATGGCAAAGACGGACTTTGGGGAGGGGTGGTAAAAACTGTAATTCTAAGCAATGGCGCTGTGAGTTTACAAGCGAAAGACTCGCTGCTACAGCTCCATAAGCTGGGCGTGTCCATGATTCAAGTTACGCCCTTGCGCTCTGGGTCAAAGGTGTTGCCGCTTTTCTCCTTCTCCGACACACCGCTGTATTTGGCTGCTCTAGATGTTACACTTGATAGCGTACGGCTAATCTCCACGAAAGGCCATTCTCCGCAATTACTTTTCAGCGTGAACGAGTCCACGGTGTCCTGTGTTGACCCCCCTGTAATCAGACAAGTGAGACTCATTTTCAGTAATGACTTTAGTGTTCTAGAGGGCAAACAAAAGCAGTTCAAGGTCTTTTTTACAAGAGAAATGAGCCAAAGATATGAGAATGCCAGTTTTACCAACATCTTGCTCAGTAGGGGAAGTATCATAGTTAACTTTGACATAACAACTCGCAGATCTATGATGGATGTAACGCTCGTAAAATTGTGGAAAGACCTAAAGAGAGGAATGACCTTCAGCTTTGAGGGTTCCATTCTGAAAGCACGTGATAGCATGCACGTTGATGGGAACATTTACTATGGCCCGGATGGACCGCCGCGGCCACAAGCCGTCAAATCTACGTTTCCAGTGGTCGTAGTTATCGTGGTCTGCGTCTTGGTAGCAGCCATCGTAATGAGTAAGTGTGGACACTCAGGTTCTGTCTCGGTTAATAATAACAAAATTCTTTGGTTGGTTTGGCTTTTTACGAGATTTCTATTTTATTTCTATTTTAAGGGTTCTGATATTTTAGATTTTAGATTTCTATGATTTCAAATCATAATACATTTGAAATTAATGTTTTGTGTGATATTGTTTTGGTAAATTGGTCGAGAACCGCAAACTCCCAAAATCAGTTTCTACGGCAAAGTTTCATGCCATTAACAAATTTTGTTAATATCTCCAAGGTGCTTTACTCAAAGTTTGATCACAAACAGTTGGCGCATGAGCAATATTAAAAACCTTTCGGTAGATTTTGTGTATTTGTAAAACAACCCGAGCATGCACATTCCAACACTTCCACTGATTCTTACGAGCATTTCGAGCATCGAAAAAAATCGGAAGTCAGTTTGAAATTTTGGTCCTTCCCAAGGTTAGAGCAATGGGAAAAAGAGAACGCTTACGATACGATAACAAAATCCCATACATTTCTCAGTTATAACTTTCACAAAATTCTGATGCATAATTTCGGTGGTACTTTTCGTTTTGCAAAATATGCTGTATCTTGCCATTTTTTTTATGGAATAAACTGTAGTTTAAACAACGACGTCACACAAGTTGCATTGCCCAGGCTACTGCTATTAACCCAATTATCCACTTTTCAACAACCTGTTTTTTTTAAACAAAAAAAATAAAATATTAAACTGATAACCAATATGGAAGACAAGGGTCTCATCTCTCTTATCTCTGATTTCCAACAGCTGTCGCCTTATACATATTGTACAAGAAACGCATGCCGAGGCATAACCAAGTATATTGGAAGAGTTTGAGCAAAGCACGTAACTTGGACGCCACGCATTCCCGGATGAACTTAGCCGAAGACACGGAGGCCGATCACACGGAGATGGTCACCATTACGCATGCGTACACAGCCGATTACGATGTGAACCACTCTGATGAAGAGGTGACGTTTAAAGCTGACAGCAAGTCGTCTGGTTACAACACCCCGCGTGGCTCAAGTTTGACGCCCAATTTTAACACACGCAAATTACGAAAGGTTGGTTTAGTACGTAGTGGCACATTACACACTGATCTATTGCCTCGGTTAAGCGCCCTCCCTCGGTTAATCGCCCCCGCTAGAATAAAAAGTTTTAAAACAGCGCCTCCCCTCCAACAAGCAACTCGGTCTTGTAAGGGTCGGACCATTTAATATCGTGGGGGGGGGGGGGGTG